>PVHP010012940.1:7803-42033 GCA_004024765.1 Zapus hudsonius
CGGCCTATACCTCAACATGATAAAGTCAATATACAGATCTCCTAAAGCACAAATCATCCTCAATGGGGAACGACTCAAGGAGTTCCCGCTTAACTCAGGGACAAGACAGGGATGTCCACTCTCACCACTGCTATTTAACATAGTGCTTGAAGTTCTAGCCCAAGCAATAAGACAGGAGAATAGCATAAAAGGGATACAACTCAGAAAGGAAGAAGTCAAAATATCCCACTTTGCAGATGACATGATCTTATATATATCAAACCCAGAGAGCAGTATTAGTAAACTCCTGAAGGTGATCAATGCCTTCAGCAGAGTGGCAGGATACAAAATTAACACACAAAAATCAGTAGCCTTTCTATACAGAAAAGACAAGCATTCGGAAAAAGACATCAGAGAAACTGTCCCGTTCTCTATATCCTCAAATAAAATTAAATACCTGGGAATATCACTAACCAAGGTAGTGAAAGACTTATATAAGGAAAATATTGAAACACTCAAGAGGGAAATAGAGGAGGCTGTAACGAGATGGAAAGACATTCCATGCTCATGGATAGGGAGAATCAATATAGTGAAAATGGCAATCCTGCCAAAAGCAATCTACAGATTCAATGCAATGCCAATAAAAATCCCAACCTCCTTCTTCACAGACATTGAAAAAATAATCTCCAAATTATTTGGAAGGGCAAGAGACCTCGAATAGCTAAAACTATTCTGAGCAGCAAAAATTATGCAGGAGGTATCACCATAACTGACTTTAAAACATACTACAAAGCCATAGTAACTAAAACAGCATGGTATTGGCAAAAAAAAGACAGTCTGACCAGTGGAATAGAATTGAAGATCCAGCCTTTAATGCAAGTAACTTCAGCTTCTTAGTCTTTGACAAGGATGCCAACAATGATAGCTGGGCTAAAGATAGCATATTCAACAAATGGTGCTGGACAAATTGGATAAATACGTGTAAAAAAATGAAAATAGACCCACTGCTTTCACCATGCACACAGATCAACTCCAAATGGATCAAAGACCTCAATATCAAGCCTGTAACCCTGAACACCCTGGAAGAAAAAGTAGGAGGAACCCTACATGAGATAGGAGTAGGGAACAACTTCCTGAGTAAATCTCCAGTAGCCCAGGAAGTGCAACACTCACTCAGTCAATGGGACCTGATCAGGCTCAAAAGCTTCTGTACAGAAGAAAACACCATTCTCAAAGTCAATAGACCCCCTTCAAACTGGGAGATGATTTTCTCCAGCTACACCTCAAATAAAGGCCTAATTTCCAGAACCTACAGAGAACTCAAAAAAATTAATAACAAAAAAGTAAACTGCCCCCTCACATAATGGGGCACTGATCTCAACAGAGAATTCACAGAGGAGGAAACACAAATGGCCTTTTCTCACCTGAGAAAGTGCTCAACATCCTTAAGCATCAGGGAAATGAAAATCAAAACTACCATGAGATACCACCTTCCTTACCCCTGTCAGAATGGCAATCATAAAGAAAACCAACAACAATCATTGCTGGTGAGGATGTGGGGAAAAAGGAACCCTCATTCACTGCTGGTGGGATTGCAAACTTGTTCAACCGCTATGGAAAGCAGTGTGGAGACTTCTGAGCAGAATGGACATAATCCTTCCAATGGACCCAGCTATCCCTCTACTAGGTATCTATCCACAAGATGTCACATCTCGACGCAGAAACATTTGTACAACTATATTTATAGCAGCTTAATTCATAATAAATAGCCAAGAATTGGAATCAGCCCAAATGCCCATCCATGGAGGAATGGTCAGAGAAACTGTGGTATATTTACACGATGAATTTTACTCAGCTGAAAGGAAAAATGAAATATCGAAATTTAGGGAAAAATGGTCTGCTTTTGAGCAGATCTTACTAAGCGATCACTCAAAAGAACAGAGAATAGAACGCCACTTATTCTCCCTCATATGTGGTCCTTAACTAGGATAACCGTTTTCTTTATGCAGTCTAGTAGAAAGAAGTGACACATTATGAATGAGGGGTAAAGGATGGGAGGAGGGTAATAGCATAAGCATGAGGATAAACCATATTAGGTTCAAAACTATAAAATCATTTCGAGCATACTGTAACCTATTGAGTAAGTAGTGAGCGTTACCTGGCAAGAGGGGCCATGAGTAGTAGGGGAGGTAGTCTAAGCCTGTGAATAATTAGATCAGCCTGACAACCCCTGGTTCCAACCACTGGCTCCTTCCCTCACTGAGCTGTTGACCAAAGCAACTCATGAGATTCCAACAACAAGACAGAATTCTGTCAAAGCTCTTGAGTGCTTTCCCCAGGCCTGAGGCAAAACCCTGTTACTGAAGAAACCACAGACTGCATCGATCAGCATCAAGAAACCCTTCAACGTCCGGAATGGTATCCAGCCCCCAGAAGGCAGTTAGTGTAGTGCTGGAAGGCACTGCACAGGCTGCCAGGGGAAACTGATCAATGACAGCTGGAGTAAACAGAGACCACTGACACGAAACACAATTGGCGGCCATGAGTAGGCTGACCACATCTCCTACTGGGAGGGAACAGCGAACCAACAAAGGAGCACTTGGTGTAATGGAGGAGCCTCGGCCTGGGGGAGACAATCAACAGCTTTCAAATTCTACTAATTTTTCATTCAGTGATGGGGACCCCTTGTTTGGAACTAGGGATTCAGGGCGATAGGCACCGGATCCCTTACTTTTGGGCTCCCAAAACAAGATGCACTATGAGAGCGAGTGACAGGGAGACTACAAAAATTAGAATCTAGGTAATCCAGAATTCTGTATATTTGTTAACCTACACTGATCTCACTCTCCGATGCAGATTGTGTTTGTATTTTTCAGGATGCAGCGAGAGAGCTGGGGCCCATCTAACCCTACCTGAGATTCTGGCAAGAGAGGACCCACCACAGTCATATCGTGGAGGATCCAAATGGAACCCCGCAGAGAATGACGGGATGAACAAGGGGTCCACAGCCACAGCCATTAAATCAACACAGGATAAGCCAGTGAGACAGAAACCAATGATTTTCAACACAAAGACCCCTAAGCTCACAACCTTAAAGCAGCCTTAATACTCTTCCACCACAACTCAGGAAACTATGCGGAAGAGGGGGTGGAAAGAGTGTAAGAGCCGTGGTGGGGGAGATTATCCAGAGGCATGGCCAGGAGAACCTGGCTGAATACTAGGCTATACATGGTCCCCTGTCACAAGGACTGATCCAGACGACCCATGGAGGAGGTTATCCAGTGGAGGGGGGAGGGGAGGGCAGAGGGGAATTGGGGATAACAACTCATTGTTTGCCCACTAAATGTTGTAAATCACTATGGACAATAAATTTTAAAAAAAAGAAAGCAAAAAAAAGAAAAGAAAAAAAAAAAGAAAGAAAAGGAGATGTTAAAAACCTCACTTGAATCAATTAGTCCCAGAGTTGACAGTTTGGAGGACAGAATATCAGAAGTTGAAGACAAGTCAGAAAGAATTAATAAGGATGTCATAGACTTCAATAAATTGAAGAAATTAAGTGAGCAAAATTTGAGGGATCTATGGGATACAATAAAAAGGACCAATATTAGAATCATGGGGATCCCAGAGGGAAAAGAAACACAGGCTAAGGGCATAGGAAATATCTTCAACAGAATTATTCAAGAAAACTTTCCTTATTTAACAAGAGAAAGCCCACTCAACTTTCAACAGGCCCAGAGAACTCCAAACAGACAGGACATGAAGAGGAATTCTCCAAGACACATTTTAATTAAGTTGCCTAACATAGAAAGCAAAGAGAAAATACTCAAAGCTGCTAGAGGAAAGCAAACCGTAACTTCTAAAGGAAAGGCCATCAGACTGACCTCAGACTTCTCATTAGAAACCAAGAAAGCCAGAAGTGCTTGGAATAATGCTTTTCAGGGCCTAAAGAAGTATGGCTTTCAACCTAGACTACTGTACCCAGCAAAGCTATCCCTCATGATAGATGGAGAAGTGAAAGTGTTCCATGACGTAAACCAGCTCTATTTGAAAACAAAGCCAAAATTTCAGAAGATCCTGCAAGAAATATCCCACACAGAAGAAACAAGAAATCTTCCTCAGAAGAGTACCAGAGATCAGACACGACAACCTCAATCACTGCATTAATAACAGCACCACAGACAATAAACCCCATTTACCCTTCATCATGGCAGGGCTTAAAGCAAACCTCACAGTTATATCACTGAATATAAATGGACTTACCTCCCCTATAAAAATACACAGACTTACAGGGTGGATCAGAAAAATAGACCCTTCCATCAGCTGCCTTCAGGAAACGCACTTTACTTCTAAAGACAGCAATATTCTTAGAGTAAAAGGATGGAAAACAGTTTATCAGGCATGTGGAATTAAAAAGAAAGCAGGTGTGGCTACATTAATCTCTGACAAAATAGACTTTACACTAAAATCAATTAAAAAGGACAATGATGGTCACTTCTTACTCATCAAAGGAATGATCCAGCAGGAAGATATCACCATCATTAACATATATGCACCAAATTCAGGTGCAACACAGTTCAGAAAGGAAACCCTACTCAAAAATAAAGCAGAAATAGACTCTAATTCCATCATAGTAGGAGACTTTAATACACCTCTATCAGCTCTAGACAGATCAACCAAAGAGAAGATCAGCAGGGACATAATGGAGCTTAATGACACCATTGACCAGCTGGGGATAACATTTATTTACAGAATGGTTCTACCCCAAAGACACAGAATATACATTCTTCTCAGCAGCGCATGGGACATTTTCTAAAATTGATCACATCTTATGTCACAAATCTTCCCTAAACAAATTCAGGAAGATCAATGTGGTTCCTTACATCATATCAGACCATAGTGCATTAAAGGTAGAAGTTAACAATGGAACAGAATCCAGAAAATACACAAAGTATTGGCGCCTGAATAATTCACTCCTAAAAAATGATTGGGTCATCCAAGAAATAAAACAGGAAATTCAGAATTTCCTAGTATTAAATGATGACGATAACACATCATATCAGAATTTATGGGACACAATGAAGGCATTTCTGAGGGGAAAGTTCATCGTGCTAAATATCTTCATATCAGAGAGGTCTCAAATCAATCACCTAACCACCCATCTAAGATCATTGGAACAGACAAAAAAAGCTAACCCAAGGAGCTCAAGACGAAAGGAAATAATCCGAGCTGAGATTAATGAAATGGAAATAAAGAAAATAACTTTAAAAATAGATAAATCAAAGAGTTGGTTCTTTGAAAAAGTTAATAAGATCAACAAATCCCTGGCCAATCTAATCAACCAAAGAAAAGAGAAAGCCCAAATCAACAAAATCAGAAAGGACAATGGTGAGATCACAACAGATCCTGAAGACATTGGAAGAATCATCAGGTCATACTTCCAAAACTTCTACTCCACAACATTAGATAACCTGGAAGAAATAGATAAGTTTTTGGACACCTACCAACTGCCAAAGCTTAACCCAGAGCAGATAAAAGCACTAAATAAACCTATCACATCCACAGAGATTGAAGATGTAATCAAAAAACTTCCCAAAAGGAAAAGCCCAGGACCAGATGGTTTCTCAGCTGAATTCTACCAAGCCTTCATCACAGAGCTGAAACCACTCTTTCTGAAGCTTGTTAGAAGCATAGAAAAAGAGAAAAGGCTTCCAAACACCTTCTATGAAGCTACCATTGCCCTAATCCCCAAACCAGGCAAGGATGCAACAAGAAAAGAGAACTATAGACCCATATCTCTGATGAACTTATGCAAAGATTCTGAACAAAGTCCTAGCAAACCGGATACAACGCTCCATCAAAAATATTATCCACCCTGACCAAGTTGGATTTATCCCAGAGATGCAGGGATGGTTCAACATACGCAAGTCGATAAATGTAATACATCACATTAATCGGCTCAAACACAAAAACCACATGGTTATCTCAATAGATGCAGAGAAGGCTTTTGACAAAATTCAACACCTCTTCATGTTCAAAGCACTCAAAAGAATAGGCATAGATGGCCTATTCCTCAACTTAATAAAGACTATATACAAAACTCCTAAAGCACAGATCATTTTCAATGGGGAGCTACTCAAGGAGTTCCCACTCAATTCAGGAAGAAGACAAGGCTACCCACTCTCACCACTGCTCTTCAACATAGTGCTTGAAGTTCTAGCCCAAGCGATTAGACAAGAGAAGGGCATAAAAGGGATACAAATCGGAAAGGAAGAAATTAAACTATCCCTCTTTGCAGATGACGTGATCCTTTATATATCAGACCCAAAGAATAGTAT
This sequence comes from Zapus hudsonius, assembly GCA_004024765.1. Lineage (NCBI taxonomy): Eukaryota > Metazoa > Chordata > Mammalia > Rodentia > Dipodidae > Zapus > Zapus hudsonius. Next base: position 14,118 of record PVHP010012940.1, read on the forward strand.
CAGTAACCTCTTGAAGGTGATTAATGCCTTCAGCAACATGGCATGATACAACATTAACACAAAAAAATCAGTAGCCTTTCTTTATGTAGAAGACAAGCAGAGAGAAAAAGACATAAGAGAAACTGTCCCATTTTCTATAGCCTCAAAGAAAATCAAATATCTTGGAATATCACTAACCAAGGTTGTAAAGGACTTATATAAGGAAAATATTGAAATACTCAAGAAGGAAATAGAGGAGGATGTGAGAAGATGGAAAGATATTGCATTCTCATGGATAGGGAGAATCAATATAGTAAAAATGGCAATCCTGCCAAAAGCAATTTACAGATTCAATGATATGCCGATAAAAATCCCAACCTCTCTCTTCATAGACATAGAAAAAATAATTTCAAAATTTATTTGGAAGGGCAAAAAACCTCGGATAGCCAAAACTATTCTATATAAAAAATCCTACACAGGAGGTATCACCATCTCTGTCTGAAGAAATCACAGAATGCCATCAATCAGCATCAAGAGACCCTTCAACGTCCGGAAAGGTACCCAGTCCTCAGAAGGCAGTTAGTGTAGTGCTGGAAGGCACTGCACAGGCTGCCAGGGGAAACTGATCAACCATAGCTGGAGTAAACAGAGACCACTGACACGAAACACAATCTGCGGTCATGAGTAAGCTGACCACACCTCCTACTGGGAGGGAACAGCGAACCAAGAAAGGAGCACTTGTGTAATGGAGGAGCCTGGGCCTTGGGGAGACAATCAACAGCTTTCAAATTCGGCCAATTTTCCACTTAGTGAGGGTGACCCCTTGTTTAAAACTTGGGATTCAGGGCGATAGGCACCGGATCCCGTACTCTTGGGCTCCCAAGATAAATTGCACTACGGGAGCAATTGACGGTGAGGCTACTAAAAATAGAATCTAGGTAATCCAGAATTGTGTATATTTGTTAACCTACACTGATCTCACTCTCCGATGGAGATTGTGTTCGTATTTTTCAGGATGCAGCGAGAGAGCTGGGGCCCATCTAACCTAGTAGGCTGATAGCTGAGATTCTGGCAAAAGAGGAGCCACCACAGTCATACCGTGGAGGATCCATATGGAACCCCACAGAGAATGTTGGGATGAACAAGGGACCCACAGCCACAGCCATCAAATAAACACAGGATAAGCCAGTGAGACAGAAACCAATGATTTTCAACACAAAGACCCCTAAGCTCACAACCTTAAAGCAGCCTTAATACTCATCCTCCATGACTCAGGAAACTGTGCAGAAGAGGGGGCGGAAAGATTGTGAGAGCTGTGGTGGGGGAGATTATCCAAAGGCATGGCCAGGAGAACCTGGCTGAATACTAGGCTATCCATGTTTCCCTGTCACAAGGACTGATCTAGACCTCCCATTGAGGAGGTTATCCAGTGGATTAGGGAGGGGAGGGCAGCGGGGAATTGGGGATAACAACTCATTGTTTGCCCATTGTTATTATGGACAATAAAAAAAAGGGCTATACAGGGCTGGAGAGATTGCTCAGTGGTTAAGGCGCTTGCCTAACCACCTAATGACAGGGTCCCATTCCCCAGTACCCATGTAAGCGGTGCATGCATAGGGGGTTCGTTTGCAGTGGCCCTGGCACACCCATTCTCTCTTGTCTTTATCCTCTCTTTCAGCCTGAAAATAAGTAAATAAATATATTTATTTTAAAAAAAAGTTTTAGTCAATTGCCACTTGATCTCTTCACAATTGGTTTAAGAGCCAAAATCATCATGGTAGAAGCAAGTGGTGGTGAAAAGTTTCTCACCTCATGGCCTCCAGGAGAGAGGAGAGGAGAGAAGAGGAGAGGGGAGGAAGGGGAGGGGAATGGAGGAGAGGGGAGAAGAGGGGAGGGAAGTGGAGGGGAGAGGAAGGGAGGGAAGAGGAGGAGAAGAAGTAGAGGAGAGAAGAGGAGAATAGTGACAGGAGGGACAGGGGAGGGGAGAGGAGGGAAGGGAGAGGAGAGAGGAGAGAGAAGAGAGATAGAAATGGACGGAAGGAAGGAGGAAAGAGCAAGAGAGAGGAAGAAGGAAAAAAGTGATCATTAATATGCTGTAGCTATAGAAATATTAATTAGCTTGACTGTGGTGATCATTTCAAGGTCTCTGCATAGAGCAAAACCTCAAGTTATATACTGTTACATATAACACATTCATTAGCCAATTATACCATAATAAAAGGAATAAAACTTAAAAGGAAGAAATCAAGAGTAGACAGTATCATCATCATTTCACTAGAGTTCTCTGTTTATCAAGATGAGATAGCTACTCTGAATGTGTGATTATGTGAACCACGAAACTGCATAGATTCACTTCCACCAGAAACTCATGCAATTTGTAGTAAGGTTTAGCTTAAAAGTACACACAGTAAAAAAACAAAAGAAGAAAACAGTGACTTAACCTGCTATACCTGGGGACCTAGAGTGTTTCCTCTGCTGGTCATCCTGATCCTAGTGTTCAGTGGAGAGAAAACAGACCCAGAAGCAGTTCTGTGACACAAGAGCTTTGTTCTGTTCTGAACTCAGCAATTGACACTCAAATTATATGCAGATATGTCTACCCTGCCCAAAACACATAAAGGAAAATCCAACAATGTGAACGAGAATCGGGTATGATTCTGAGGCCATCTGGGCATGCTGACAGTCCGGCTGTAATATGGTGGGGACACATGAGGACTCATCCTTGGCTTCAGAAAGATTCCTTTGGGTAATCAGTTTTCTGCAAAAGGGATCATTATGAGATTTCACGGAATGACTGTTGCTCCAAGAGCCCCTGGAGATGGGGTGCTGGGGAGTTTGACACAGTTCTAATTTGGTCTATTTTCAAAAAAAATAAATAAATAAAATATGTTACAACCATTTCTTCAAATAATTGAGCAAAACAATTATTTGGTCTCTTAAAAATGTTTATGTGTCCTCAGAGGAAACTACAGAATATTTCTCTACATTCCATGATTTCTTGATTTTAGAATTAACTTAATTCCTCTGTGAATGATGCATATTTTTCAATGACTAGAACAACCTCATTTCCTCCTTAAGTACAAACTTAGAGAAGCAACTACATCAGTGAATTTACCACATTTTATTCTCATTCTGAGGCATTATTGCCATCACTGGTTTAAACTCTGCTATTTATCTCCATCATCTCATATGTTATAGTGCTTTGGGAGATTATTTATAACAAGATTGCAAGACTGTAATTGATTAATTAGAGTCATGCCAAGAGCCTCTACTTTGGAATGTGGAAGGTTCATCCTCATCACAAATGAGAGAAAAATCACCACCGGTGAGTGGGAAAAGACGAACATGTATCATGTGAGAAGAGGTTATGGAGTGTTGACATGCTTGATATCTTGAAAATTAAACACAAATAAAATGAAGTCAGGGCTTAGTAAAAACAAAGCATTCAAAGCCAAAATGAAATGGCATATTAGCACATGGCATTCTGAGGAAAAAAACCAGCATAGGGTATCTTAAGGCCTTCCAGAGGAGGAAGGCTGGGGTCAAGGTCAAGAATGAAATGTGATACATTTCATATCTTCCAACTGGATGACTATATTCCAACCATTCTACTGTTGATAGCTTTTCTTCACCTGTTTCCCATAAAAGTTGATCATTTTGGTGGCTCCACTATTTTAAGGATATGGACTCACTAGGCAAAGGGAATCATCAATAAAATTAAGTGTTTGTACAGATAGATTTTGCAGTCATTTTCCTTATATCTCTAATTATTTTATCATATATTGAAGTTATTAATACATGCTAATTAATTGGACTAGCATGGATATTTTTGTGCAAATACAAATTGTTCATAGATCATCCTCATCTGCCCTTCCTTCCCCGGCTTCCAGAATCCTTCCTCGTCTCTCATAATTTTCTTTACTTTTCAGCTGAGTGATATTCATTTCGACATATGAAAGAAAAGATGGGACACTTGCCTTCTGTTTCTGGTTTATTGTGTTTGATGTGATATCTTACAATTCCATTCGTTTTGTTACACGTGACAAGATTTCTTCCTCCTTCACAGCTGAGCAATTTATTTATAAGTATAAATGTATAGACATATAGGTAAAGAAAATGTTATAATATATATATATACATTACATGTAATGTTTTCTTTATACAGTTATGTTTTGGGTTTTGGGGGACCTGCATTGATCCCAATTTCAGCTATTATATAATGGTGACATAGACATATAGACTTATCTTGTATATTGACTTTATTTCTTTCAGATATATACCCAGAAGTGAGATTGCTGAATCATAATGTAATTTTATTTTAGTTTTTTTGAGGAACCCACATACTGATTTCTGTAAGTGGCTGTACTAGTCTATATTCTTTTCAATAGTGTATAAAGGTTCCCTTTTCTCCACATCTTCACCAGCATCTGTTACTTTTTATGCTTTTTTACATTAATCATTCTAATTCATAAAAGATGGTTTCAGACTGGAGAGATGGCTTAGTGGTTAAGTCACTTGCCTGTAAAGCAGAAGGACCTGAGTTTGATTCCCCAGTATTCATGTAAAGCCAGATTCACAAGGTAGCACATGCATCTGGAATTTGTTTTCAGTGGCTGGAGGCCCAGGCACTCCCATTCTCTCTATTCTCTCTCTCTCTCTCTCTCTCTCTCTCTCTCTCTCTCTCTCTCTCTCTCTCTCTCTCTCTCTCTCTCTCTCCTCTCTCAAATAAATAAGTAAAATATAATTTTTAATTATGAAAAAATATGCTTTCATATAATAGTTTTGATTTCGATTTCCCTGGTGACTAAGACCTTTTTTTCCCTTTTATTTCTTGCATTCTTCTTTTTCTAATGTAAGGTTTTTCTGTGTGCCAAGGTGGCCTGGTATTCTCTGTGTGTTCAAGGCTGGTATAATCCTCATAGAAATCCTGATGCCTCCATCTCATGATTGTTGGCATTGCAAATGTGTTTCACTATGATAAGTCCAAATTCTTTATAAATTCTGCATATTAACCTTCTGTTAGCTGAGCAGTTAACAAATACATTGTGCCATCCTGTAGGTTATCTTTGATTTGTCAGTTATTTCCTTTGATGTGCAGAAGTGTTTTAATCTGATGTAACGCCATACATCAATTTTTGCTTTTCATATAATTTAAAGCTCTTGCAATGTATGTAATTATTTGTAATAAAAATATTTTTAAAACATTTTCTATTTTTTGTTTATTTTCTAAAACATTTTCTTGAGGTATTTCCTCTATTTTTTTTCCTTTGGTAGATGCAGATTTAGATCATATGTTAAATTTTTTGATCCATTTAAAGTTGATTTTTGAATAGAGTGAGAGATAGGGGTGGGTTTCAATCTTACACACTTGGACATGTAATTTCCAAGGCATCATGTGTAATAGAAACTACCCTTCTCTAATACTTGTTTGGGGCTCATATGGCAAGAATCAGTTGTCTATAGATATGTGAGTTTATTTCTAGTCTTTCTGTTCTCGACTCTTGATCAATATGCCTATCTGCCTGCCAGTTCAATGTTGTCTAGATTATTATAGCTCTACAGTATACGTTGAAATCAGGTATCGTGTCTGCTGTATGGTACTTTTTCATCAATGTTGTTCTAGATATCTGGAGCCTTTTCCTTCTATATGAATTTTTTTCTGATTCTATGCAAAGTGACAGTGGTAATTTGAGGAGCATTGCACTTAATCTGTAGATCATCTTGTGCAGTTTAGATACCTTAACTATATTAATTATTAAGTTCTTTCCAACTGAGGTAGCTCCTTTCTTGTTGCCAGAATGAAATATATGACTAAAGGAGTTTAGAGAAGGAAATAATTTATTCAAGTCTACAGTTCCAGAGGAAGAGTCCGTCATAATGGCGGAGGCATGGCAGGAGCAGGAAAGACCCACACTGTCAGCCTAGCCGGGAGTAAGCAGTAAGAGATACATGCTGGGGTTAACCCAGAGCTCAGTTTTATAGGCTCTAGGGCCCCGCCACAGCTAATGCAGATATTCCCACCTCAAATAATCTGATGAATATAATCCCTCACAGTTCTATTCTAGGTACTAGCCAGTTCACAATCATTGTAAACCACCATGCCAATTTTCAGTGCCTTCTTAGTTTATTGTTCAGTTTTTATTTTCACAATTTCCACTTTGTAGCAGTCTTTTACTTCCTTAGTTATGAGAATATTTGATGGAGTTGGAGTCTTTAGGGTTTTGTATGTAATAGAATCATATTGTCTGCAAATATTGATAATATGACTGCCTATTATTTCTCATGAGCAATTTCTCTGGCTAATATTGCTGATACTATGTTAAATAAGACTGGTGGGTGTGAATACCAACACCTTGGTCTTCTTTATTATCTTAGAGTAGATGATTTTGGTTTGTGCTCATAAAATATGAGGTTGATTATGACATAGATCTCTTTTTTGTAAGTACATATGGTAATTGTTTTTAATATTTTACTTATTCACTTGCAAGGAGATAGAGTTAGAGAGAGAGGGAGAGAGGGAGGGGGGAACAAATATCTCTTAACGCTTTTCTTTATTTTTTTTTTATTTCTGATTGTGATATTTTGAAAACACTATATCAAAGTTCAAATATGCTTTCTGCAGCTAGATCTAATCTGAAGCTGAGGCTTTCAACTGAATGTTTTGTCTGAATTACTAAGTAGTTTATTTTGAAAATTTCTGATGAGTTCTTTTGCACATTTTCAGTCTCCTTGCTAAATTTCTCATGATATCCTGTATCTTATTTTTATTTAACTCTTTATCTCTCATCTCTCCTTACCTCTTAAAATGTATTCTTCATCTGAATTATTTACTAAGCATATCATTACATTGGGAATGTCTTCAGAATGTGCTACTAGAATAGTTTGTGCTACTAGAAATTTTATTGATTTATATTTATTGTTGGGGGGATTGAAGTAGAGTCTCCCTCTAGCCTAGGCTGACCTGGAATTCACTTGTAGTTGTAGGGTGGCCTTGATCTCATGGGGATTCCTACCTCTGCCTTCTGAGTGCTGGAATAAAAGGCTTGTGTCATCATGCCCAGCTTAGAGTTAGTATTTTTAAAATGTATGTTATTATCTTGTTCTTTCATATTTCTTATATTTCTATGCTGACTTTTTACATGTGGTCGCATGGATGAATTCCACTTTTATGAGATGGCCCTTTGGCTAGCAGTTTTCTCCTCAAGATGTGTTAGGGTGCCATCACATCTCCGGAAGATGTGTTACCGTGTCACTTGCTATACAATGTTGAGGTTTTTAGTTTAAAATCTCTCTGTATCTTCTACAGCTACAAATAAGGAGTATGGGTGCTATATCTGTGCTGTACTGTGATCATACCTGCTCTCTCTGTGGGTCATAAAAGAATAGGTACACTCTAATACTTCATGCTTATTGTAATAGTAATTCAAAGTAATTTTATCAATTACTTTCTTATTGCTGTGAACAAATACCTGAAAAGAAGCAATGGAAAACTCAAGGAAGAAATTTATTTTTACTTACAACTTCAAGGGATAGAGTCCATCAAAGTAGGGTAGTATGTATGGCCAGCTGAAATAATAACATAGCTGGTCACATTGCACAAGAGTCAGGAAGAAGAGGAAGTGATGTCTCTGCTACCACTTCCTCCAGAAAGGCTCTGCCTCTAGGTTCCTCAACCTTTCCCAAAAGCACCACTAGCTTAGGACCAAGTATTCAAGCACAGGAAGCCATGGGGAGCATTTTATTCTCAAACCACCACATGTATCTAGATAGCAGCTTGTGTAGGACTCACTCTATTTGGCTATTTCTACCATGGGAATGGTAATAATGGGGATCTCCTCAACCACCGATAATGTTGGTTTTGTCGTAGTTAGCCACACACCACTGGCACAATTTTGTGGAGGAAAGTATTGAAACAACAGATCCAGGGGAAGTTCCAAATGAAGAAAAAAGGCTGGCCCCTTTCACAGATCCAAGCAGAGAGACAGAGGCCCAGCACCTCCAAAGTAAGCAAGTGCGCTGTCACACTGTAACTTCCAAAACAGCAGGACTGCCAGACTTGAGCTCTGGCTGCTCTTTGCATATGTATCCCAGGAATTTTGCAGCCAATTAGGAAATACCTCAGGGACAGATCCCAGGAGACCAGGCCAACCTGACACCCCCTCCAGCCAGAAAGCTGGAGACATTTCACAATCTTTACTAAGTGTTTGATTCTACTGGGGACATCTATTCAAACTACCACAGTTTTCATACTTGAAAATTTCTCTGCTACTTAGATACTCCAGTAGTAGTGAAAAACCTGAAGCACATGTTCCATGATTTGCACTGTTGTGGGTCCAGATGCATTGTGGAGAGAGATGGCTTTAGGAATCCCAGGAGAGGTGGTCACACTCACAGCTAATGTGTGAACAGCTAAGTTTGGGTGTGATTGACCATAGGTGCCATGAGAGCAGAAGCTGTGTTGCTTCTCTGGGTTACTCTTGTGTGTATGCTTGCCAAGAAGTGGTACAGAATACCCTCTCTTGCTCTGGTGGTCAGGGACATTGGTTTCCTAAAATTCTTTCAGATGCAGTTGTTGCTAGGCTTGAGAAGTAATAGAATATGGTGTGAGCCTGACAAGAGTCCCCAGCTAAGTTAAGCAAGGAGGAAAGGCCTGTCATTGTACCAAGTTTTTTTCCAGACCTTGTTAAACTGAGCACCCCGAGGGAGGGGAGACATCCAGTGTCACCGTGGCATTGTGCAAGGATGGCCCAACACACCTTTCTGTTAGTAGAGATTCACTGAACCCACAAATGTCTCTCTCTGCCTTGTTACTGACATAAGGAGAAGGGTGACAGGAACCATGTAATTATCTTCAGTCCTGTCATCCACACATTGGTCCTTGCCCCTGATCTCAGAGGGCCAATCCCGTGACACCTGAGAGCAGCATTCTGCTCCTTTTATGTCACACATCTCTTTCAGCACTGCAGTGACTTGTGGCAACTATTCTTCCAAGCCAAGTTTGACTTGTGAGGCAGCTACCCATGGAGTGGAATTCCGTTGAGGTCCCACAGATGGGACTTTGTGGGCTTCAGACCTTCAGAGCGGTCCAGATGCAGACTGTAGGACCCTATCAAATGGCACCTGAGGTTTTGATGGAAGATTAGCTGAATTCCTTTACTAAAACTATGCTAACATGCAGATTTCAGGTTTCTTATCTGGTTAGGCTAAAGTCCTGCAAGGGCTATGATAATATTCAATATCTACAATCCCCATGATCTATGTTAAATCTTTTAGCCTTCACCTTGTGGAGAGAAATTATTCCTCCCCAGGCTCTGGAGCCAGGATGACAGATGCTGGGATATTTCATTACTTTTTATTTCTTTTTCTATGCTGATATCTCAAGTCTCTGGAATTTACGGGATTTCTATTTCTTTCTGTTGAATACCTGTGTTCTCCCACATACCACAGAGCTCAGTGTGCATCTATGTAACTGTTGTTTTCGATCTTCTTTGCGGAGTAGCAGGTAAGTGCTGGTTGCCTCTGTTCAGCTATCTTGCTCGTCTGTTTACTGTTTTAATACACAATTAATATACAGTAATCATAGATAACAAAAAATTTTAAATCTAGCATTAATGAAATATAGAAACCCCAAATTACTGTTCACATAGCAATGTGTATTTTTCTATAAGAAAGCTATCTCTAAGAGCTAGAACACCCAAGTTATGTGACTCTCAAGGGGCAGTAAGAAAAATGGTAGACTGAGCTGATCGGTGACCCATTTACATTTCATCATTGTGACAGTTAGGGGAAAGTCACTCCTGCCATAATCCTCTAGGATAGAGACTGAGTCCAAAGTATAAAACTGTAGCTTTGTGCAAGTGTGGGCTCTACCTTTCAAAGGAATGGACAGTTCACTATCAATCATCCTAGAATTACCATGCCGATGACCTCCTTTCTTCAATGGTGCTGTAGAAGAGAATCAAGAGCCAGCATTAAGATATGGAGAGGAAACTTGTTTCTTTGAAGGAGTGAGCATGTATTAAGTATGTATTCATTGAAAACTTACTCAAGTAAGGATTATGAAAAGCATTACACTGAATTAAAGCTTTAAACTATTTAAGTAGTATCCAAAATCTATACCTATGAAAGAGTTCTGAAAAATAGCCTATTTGACATTTTTTCCCATTCTTTCTCTGAATTGCCAAAGTTCCATATTATAACTGTATTTTGGGGTCCATAATACTTTCACAACATTTTGTAACCATAATTCTTGGACGTGAAAAAGACAGAACAGAGGAAAAAAAAACTGAGGAAAGGGATAAATGAATAAATTTATCCACTCGTACTTACAAGTATATATAGGTCCTAGGTCCTTATAACACACATACACACACACACACACACACACACACACACACACATACACACACCCATACACACATCATTAATTATGATGAAATAAATTACAAATGTTAATAATTATTTAAAATCCATTTTTCTTTAATTTTCCATAAAATATATGTTTTATTGGGTCAGCAAGGGATTAAAATGTTTAAATGTTATTAAATGTCCAATTATCAAATCAATGTATCTCTAAGAGGTGATTTTATTAATTAATTCTTTCAAACTTTTGGGAATGATAATTTTCATATAATACAAATATTTCACAACATTTATGTTATGGTACACCTCACAAATCATCACATATTTTATAAAACTTGCAAAATGAATGTGATTCTAATGATTTATCTGATTAATAATTCTCTTAAAATAATTATATAAAATGAAATAATGAGCATAAAATGAAAGGTTATGCCTTCCCCCTTCACAGAAAATCATACTCCTCAGTGTGAGGTAAAGGAATGCATTTGGACAATAGTCAAACAATGAGAGTGGAGACCTCATTGTAGGGTTATGATAGAGGAAAGGTCTCTCTCTCTCTCTGTCTCTTTCTAACTCTCTGTCTCTCCCCTCTCCCCCTTGACCCATGAGGATAGAAGGGGACTATTTACAAAGAGTAGCAGCGCCCTCATCAGTCACAGGATCTGGTAGTGTCTTCACCTTGAACTCTCCACCATCTACAATGTGTCTTTTTTTTTTTCCAGTCTATAATAATTTGTTACAGTGGCCACTAAAAGATGTCAATGTCAAATAAATTCATTTGTGTCACAAACAAAATAAAGTCAGGAAGCCAAGGCTGAGAACCTTCATGGATACATGCTATGGTGGTAATTTGAATTTAAAATGCCCTGGTAGGCTCATGTGTTTGAACAGTTGATCTCCTGATGGTGGGGCTGTTTGCGAAATTTGTGGAAACTTTAGTAGTTCAAGCCATGTTAGAGGAAGTGGATCACTGGGCTCAGGCCTCACTTCTGGTTTGTCATCTCTCTGACGGTGCTATAATGTGATGTCTGCTTCCCATCCTTGTCATTCCTTCCCTGCTGAGGTGGACTTCACCTTCCAGAACTATAAGCCAAAAGAAAATTTTTCCTTCCCATGTTGTGTCTGGTCTGGTGATTTTTTAAAATTTTTTCACCATAATAAGAAAGTGCCTAATGTACATACTTATGATAAGAAGCATCACAAAGACTCTGGGGGACTATTGCTCACATAGGCCTATAACAAGAAGTTTTGCTAAGAACATGTAAAAATACAGATACTTAAAAAGAGACAGTTTGCATGAATAAATTTAAGCTGCACAGTTAAGTAACATTTAAACTTCAACATTTTAATAATAGAAACATGTCAGTATGTACCATGTCACATTGTAAATCTAACACTCCTATAAATGCAGTGTGAATAGCAACAAAATCAAGCACACCCCACATTTCTTCTGACTGCCCTCATACCTGGCATGGACAGATTTGCCCATGTGGTGTGTGAGGCTCTTTCTGAACACCGAAGAGGTAAACCTCATGGTCTATGCTGTTCTGTGGCCACCGGGTCTCTGGCTAAAGTGGTTACTCTTCCTGTGATGCAGAAGCCGGCCAGCTGACCTCGTTAGTGGGTTCTTGCCTTGTGTGTCTGTCTCTGTTGGCAAAGGTACATGCCTGTGAAGTCGCCAGGCTCCTTTAGCTTTCTGTGGTTGCCAAGCCATTGGTGCCTCTTAGCCATGGTGCCAGGAGCTCAAGGGTCACGGAAGCAAGGTGTTGCCAAACACAGAGAAGACACCTGGCAGCCCTGCAGGCTCCAGAGCCCTCGCTGGCCCTCCATTTGTTTGTTCTTTATGAGAAAATCATCTTGGTATCTTCATTTTATCCTGTACTTAAATGGCCAGTGGATCCTGGTGGTGCTTCATCAGATGAGGCCTGGATTAAAGCAAAAAAAAAAAAAAAAAAAGAAGTTGCTTTCTGTAGGAAGGTAGCTGTCCAGAAACTAGAGTCTTCTGCCTGGTGCCAGCCAGGAGGTGGTCCCCACTGGCCCTGTTGGCAGTAATTTTCTGGGGGAATGGGCTGTAACCTGAAATTGTAAGATAAAAAACACCCTTCCTCCCTTAAACAGATCTTTTGTCAGATATTTGAGGTATTGTGTTCCTGCAATGAGAACACGTAAAGGATATTGGACTATTTTTTAAATTAGGGATACTGCTTATATTTGAATTTAATCATACCATACCTTGGATATTGCTCGGGTCATTCTGCCACACTTCTCCTTACAACACAAGCTATGGTAATAGTTAGGGCCTTAGCTATAGCCCTGTATTCCAAACATCATGGATGTTAGGGACTGCACATATTTCAAAACAATTAATGGGCAATACTAGTTGCCTAGCCATGAGACATGCCTGTCTTAACATATGTCTTATTAATCAGAAGCAGTTGATCAAATTGCAGAGCAGAATAGTCTTTGTGAAAAGCTCAGGCACTGCATGAGATTAGGAATAACCCTCTACAGACTACAAACTGCCTTCTTTCCAGGAGACACTACATGTATTTTTCTAATAGCTGATAATGATACTTTGATTTTTACCCATTAAATAGACCTAGGAACCTAGAGGTGCAAATAGGATTCCTTTCACTTCTAATGAACCAACAGAGCAATTACGTTTCCATTTGAAAAGCCTTAGTCTCTGCTTGATGAGAAGCACTGCTTTTTGGCAGAGAAAAATCCAAGAATAATACAGAAGAAGAGCCCCACTCTACTTTAGGCTGTTCTCCCTTGATCTCTCTGCATCCTCTGGTTCTCCGCATTGAAATGAGCTAGGGAGGCTATGCTAACATGCACGAGGTGTCTCTGTGCCCACTGCAACACAATTAAGAGTCCAATCCCTTTGTGGTGATGGTCTAGGTTTAGGTCACACTGGCGGGTGAACAAGCAGCCCACCCATGAAGCAGGAAATCCAGAAGGCCGTGAAGGAGGAGAAAATGATGAGTGTCCATTCTAATTTTAGTGGCAGACACAGGATTATTCCATTCCTCCGCACTTCCCTTCCCAGCTGTCACTGTGCTGTCTGCATTGCTTGAATGACCTTTTTTGGTTCCCCAGATGTTCGCACAGTTCCTTCATCCACCCTATTAAAGTCTCTCAAACGTTCATGATGCCTTTCCGGTGAAATTACAATTTCTTCCTGCCTCCTATTTCTCTCTTTCCCTGTTATACATTGTACTTAGCAATTTTGAATGTAATTACTTATGAATGTGTTAAGTATTTATTAATATATACAATGGACTGTATTTTGTAATATTGAAATTTCTCTTTTCATTAACATGATACTCCATCACCTAGAAGAATACTTGGCTCATGCTAAGTATATAATGTATATAATAAGTATTTTTCAAATAATTTATCAGCGACCTCTCTTTTTTTATGATGAGTCAAGCCTTCAACATAAACATCCAAATTTCAGCTTACATACATTTCAGGCTGTCCAAGGATATTTTACATTTTAACAGCAAGTGTATGAAGTCAAATGGTTTAACAGTAGTAGAAAAGTAAATGTTCTTTCTTCATATGTCAAAGTTCACCTTTTACCGATGGCTGAGATTTCATTCTTGATGAAGATTAATGATAAGGTTAAAATACAATCTTTATAGATATAGACTTTTATACAAATTGATTTATAATGTACTAATCTGGTATATAGGTAGTAAAATATATGGTGGGAAGGCAGAGGCTGTTGTAAAATTGTGAGAGACAAATTTAAATGTGAGTTCACTGGAAAAGTAGTCCTAACTTTGATTTTTACTTTTAAGGAAGCTTATATAGCTTTCTCGAGTTTACCATTTTTGTCCTAATATTTTATTAGCTCATTATCTGCACTACATCATTGTCAAAAATATATTTTCATCTGTTTTTTTTCATTTTCAATTAATGGACAACATTTTCCTATCTTTATTAGTTTAAAAGATTTGGGTCTGTTCATCATTTTCAACAAACCATTTGGTTTTCTTAGTGTTTATTTCTCTGAATGCAAATAATTTAATAAAATATTAAATTTTTAATTAATTAAAAAAAGAATAGTTTTTCAATCTCATCTCAATCACAGAATCTTTGATTTTAATGTTTATTTGGATATTTTATTAATGTCTTTCCTCTGGGCAACATGAAGATAGAATTAGTTGTTGAAGAGTTTTGCTGGACAAAAGACTTGTAAAATTAAGGGAAGGAGCCTGAGTAAGATTGACCTTCAGACCTCAGGAAAGGTTTGACACCTGTGGAAGGGAGTAAGAGCCTCTGACTGTCCCTTCCTGATTTAATTTAAGCAAGTCATCTAATTCACTTTTAAACACTTATAGAGAATGATATGATTAGAACTTTAAAAAGCAAAAAATAATGTAAGACTGTTCTCTCTACCTCTTGGCCTGCCAGATGGCCAGCCTCAGAAGAACACTTGACCATTGGATGAATCCACTTTGAGCAATGTAAAAAATGATTGGGGCTTCTCGAAGGTGCAGAGAGCAGGTGCACAGAGCCACGCAGACGCAATGCAGCAGCTTCACTCATGAAAGAACTGTATAGCTACCTCAGCCATTCCCTTGTACTGTTCTCAATAATATGCTCTTCCCCTAAGATGTTAGTCTTCCAAAATCAAGTAATGTTGACCTCTGCTCTCTCAATAGTCATAGAAGTCAGCCAATGTATATAGTGTGTGGCATACTGTAAATAAACCCATTAGAAGCTTATACTTTAGAAAGAAATTGATCTGGCTGATGATATTTTCGCTCACTGCGAAAAATCTGTTTTTCAAAAGTTCAATAGGAATCAGAACTTTTAGATTCATTGAAACATGAGGGAGCCCCTGAATTGTTTTAGGAATAACCAAAAAACATGGTCCTAACAAATAGATATCATTATCAGTGTATTCTAAAAATTATCTTACATCTGCTGGATAGGTCAAAAAGAAATTGTGCTATTGTAAAATTAATTGCACATGGGTAATACCAGGTAGTTAGGCCACCTTAATTTCCTTATATCCCCTTCCCCCCCCTAAAAAAAAACTGAAACAAAAATTAGTAAAGGGATATGTCTTAAGTTACTTTGACCAAATATTTTCCACTGGGATTGTGGTCAATTTACAATTTATAGAACCATGAAACAAAAGTCACAGAAACAAACTTGGCCAAGACTCTGTTTGACTAGACCTTTCCTGGGTGGGGGAAGGAGTGAGTGGTGTTGAGGTCAGCTTTCTAGTTGCTGCACAGAAAGAACCGAAGCAAAGCGGCTTATGGAGGAATGGGTTTATTTGGCTTACGGACTCGAGGGGAGATCCCATCCTGGCAGGTAAAATGATGGCATGAGCCGAGGGGTGGACGCCACCTCCATCACAGCACTGGAAACAGCTGCAGAAAGGTGTGCCAAACACTGGCAAGGGGAAGCTGGCTTATAACCCCAAAAGCCCGCCCCCAACAACACAGCTCCATCAAGGTTGTAAAACCCAAACTGCCATCAGCTGAGGATTGATTACCCAGAACACAATGATTTGTTTGTGGAGGACACCTGGATCAAACCATGACAAGTGGGGAAGCTACTTTAGATGCTAGCTTTTCTCTTGGTCTGCATTCTCTGTTACAGAGACAAGTTGTTTTCTGTTCAAGTCCAGGCCGGAGAGAAATAAGACAGACATTCTGCATTAAAGAACCCATTTTTGAAAGAGAAAATCATCTCAGGGTTTTTCTGCATGGTGTATATGGACCCTTTTAAATTGACAGAGTTATTTGTCTCTATTCCTCTAATAAGTGTAGAGCAGAAGCTTTGTGTATGTCTGAAGATCCGCTTACAACCTGGACACCTGCATGCCAGGTAAACACACTATTTTTGCATTTGACAAAAGGTGGTGTGTGGTCTGAGAGCTGAACACAGGGTCATGAGTGTTTTTTTCTAGAACTCCTCTCTTGCTGAGCTCAAAAGAGCATAGTGCTAACAAGGAGATTAGAACTCAACTTGATGCTAAAAATGTATTCTTATTTATAACACTGCCAACTGTCTTCATTAGAGACCAGTTGTTTATGGAAAAAAATCTTAGATCCCCAAAGAACTTCTTTTTTTTTCTTTATTCTCCAT
The DNA here is from genome assembly GCA_004024765.1 of Zapus hudsonius. NCBI lineage: Eukaryota > Metazoa > Chordata > Mammalia > Rodentia > Dipodidae > Zapus > Zapus hudsonius. The sequence goes on from PVHP010012940.1 coordinate 30,576, forward strand.
AATGAGTTACATTGTTTAGTGGACCAACCATGAGTAGTTATCCCCAATTCCCCGTTGCCCCCCTTCCCCATCCCCAGTCAGCTGCATATCCTCCTCCGTGGGCCTTCTGGATCAGTCTTTGTGGTAGGGGACCATGGATAGCCCAGTCTTCAGCCGGGTTCTCATGACCCAAGTATGTTGTTACTGAGGGTTGCCAAGTCTCTGATATTCTCCCCCACCACGGCTCTCACACTCTTTCCTCCCCCTCTTCCGCTCAGTTCCCTGAGTCCTGGTGGGTGAGTATTGAGGCTGCTTTGGTGTTGTGAGCTTAGGGGTTTTTGTGTCGAGATTCATTGGTTTCTGTCACACTGGCTTATCCTGTGTTGATTGAATGGCTATGGCTGTGGGTCCCTTGTTCATCCAATCATTCTCTGTGGGGTTCCATATGGATCCTCCCCTGTATGACTGTGGTGGCTCATCTCATGCCAGGATCTCAGCTTTCTGCCTGCAGTCAGTTGGTAGGGTTATATGGGCCACAGCTCCCTCGCTGTATCCTGAAAAATACAAACACAATCTCCATCACAGAATGAGGTCAGTCTCTGTTAACAAATATACAACAATCTGGATTACCTAGCTTCTATTATCAAAAGCCTCCCCAGCAGTCACTCGCATAGTGCATCTTTTCTTGTGAGCCCACGAGTATGGGATTGGGTGCTTATCGACCTGAATCCCCAGTTCCAATCAAGGGTTCCCCCTCACTGAGTGGAATATTTGGCCGAATTTAATAGCTATTGATTGTCTCCCCCAGGCCCAGGCTCCTCCATTGCACAAGTGCTCCTTTCTTGGTTTCCTTTTCTCTCCCAGTAGGAGGTGTGGTCAGCCTACTCATGGCCTCAGACTGTGTTTCATGTCAGTGGTCTGTTTACACCAGCTGTCGTTGTTCAGCTTCCCCTGGCAGCTTGTGTAGTGTCTTCCAGCACAGCACTAAATGCCATCTGGGAGCTGGTTGCCATTCCAGACCTCGAAGAGTCTGTCGATGCTGAATGATGGTATTCTGTGGTTTCTTCAGCAACAGGGTTTTGCCTCAGGCCTGGGGAGGGCATTCAAGAGCCTTGACAGAATTCTGTCTTGTTTTTGTAGCCTCATGGGTCACTTTGGTCAACAGCTCAGTGAGGGAAGGAACCAGTGGCCAGGAACTGGGGCTGTCAGACTGCTCAATTGTTCACAGACTTACACATTCTCCCCTACTACTCATGGCCCCTCTTACCAGTTGACGCCCACTACTTACTCTTTAGGTTACAGTATGCTTGTGAGGATTTTATGTTTTTGAACCTAATTTGGGTTAGCCTCATGCTTAAGCCATTCCCCTCTCCCCTTCCCTTACACCTCATTCATAACCTGTCACTTCGTTCTACTAGTCTGCATAAAGAAAACAGTTATCTTGGTTAAGGACCACATATGAGGGAAAGTATGCAGCTTTCAAGTCTCTGTTCTTTTGAATGTTCGCTTAGTAAGATCTGCTTGTAGTCAGACCATTTTTTCCTAAATTTTGATGTGTCATTTTTCCTTTCAGCTGAGTAGAATTCCATCATGTAAATATACCACAGTTTCGTTGTCCATTCCTCCATGGATGGGCATTTGGGTTGATTCCAATTCTTGGCTATTATGAATTGAGCTGCTATAAACATAGTTGTACAAAATTTTCTGCATCGAGATGTGGCATCCTGCGGGTAGATGCCTAGTAGAGGGATAGCTGGGTCCATTGGTAGTTCTATGTCCATTCTGTCTAGAAGTCTCCACACTGCTTTCCATAGCAGTTGAACAAGTTTGCAATCCCACGAGCAGTGAATGAGGGTTCCTTTTTCCCCGCATCCTCGCCAGCAAAGATTGTTGTTGGTTTTCTTTATGATTGCCATTCTGACAGGGGTGAGGTGGTATCTCATTGTGGTTTTGATTTGCATTTCCCTGATGCTTAAGGATGCTGAGCACTTTCTTAAATGAGTCAAGGACATTTGTGTTTCCTCCTCCGTGAATTCTCTGTTGAGATCAGTGCCCCATTTTGTGAGGGGGCATTTTGGGTTTTTGTTAATAATTTTTTTGAGTTCTCTGTAGGTTTTTGAAACTAGGTCTCTGTCAGAGTTGTGGCTGGTGAAAATCATTTCCCAATTTGAAGGGGGTCTATTGGCTCTGAGTGTGGTTTGTTTGTCTGTACAGAAGCTTCTGAGCCCGAACAGGTCCCATTGGTTAAGTGTTTGTCATATTTCCTGAGCTGCTGGAGAGCTCAGGAAATTTTTTCCCACTCCTATTTCATGCAGAGTTACTCTTATTTTTTTTCCAGGGTATTCAGGTTTACCGGGTTTATATTAAGATCTCTGATCCATTAGGAGTTGATTTTTGTGCACGGTGAAAGGAGTGGGTCTAATTTCATTTTTTTTTTCACGTGTTTATCCAAGTCCTCCATCACCATTTGTTGAAGATGCTATCTTTGGCCCAGCGTACATTGTTGGCCCCCTTGTCAAAGACCAGATAACTGAAGTTACTTCTATTTAAAGCTGGGTCTTCAATTCTGTTCCATTGATCTGTCTTTCTGTTTTTATGCCAGTACCATGTTGTTTTCATTACTATGGCTTTGTAATATGTTTTGAAGTCATGCATGGTGATGCCTCCTGAGTAGGATTTTTTTACTTAGAATAGTTTTGGCTATCCGAGGTCTTTTGCCCTTCCAAATAAATTTTGACATTATTTTTTCAATGTCTGTGAAGAAAGAGGTTGGGATTTTTAACGGCATAGCATTGAATCTGTAAATCGCTTTTGGCAGGATTGCCATTTTTACTATATTGATTCTCCCTATCCATGAGCATGCAATATCTTTCCATCTTCTCACATCCTCCTCTATTTCCTTCTTGAGTGTTTCAATATTTTCCTTATATAAGTCCTTTACAACCTTGGTTAGTGATATTCCAAGGTATTTGATTTCCTTTGAGGCTATAGAAAATGGGACAGTTTCTCTTATGTCTTTTTCTGTCTGCTTGTCTTCTACATAAAGAAAGGCTACTGATTTTTGTGTGTTGATTTTGTATACTGCCACGTTGCAGAAGGCATTAATCACCTTCAAGAGGTTACTGATAGTATTCTTTGGGTCTGATATATAAAGGATCATGTCATCTGCAAAGAGGGATAGTTTAATTTCTTCCTTTCCGATTTGTATCCCTTTTATACCCTTCTCTTGTCTAATCGCTTGGGCTAGAACTTCAAGCACTATGTTGAAGAGCAGTGGTGAGAGTGGGTAGCCTTGTCTTCTTCCTGAATTGAGTGGGAACTCCTTGAGTAGCTCCCCATTGAAAATGATCTGTGCTTTAGGAGTTTTGTAAATTGTCTTTATTAAGTTGAGGAATAGGCCATCTATGCCTATTCTTTCAAGAGCTTTGAACATGAAGAGGTATTGAATTTTGTCAAAAGCCTTCTTTGCATCTACTGAGATAAACATGTGATTTTTGTGTTTGAGCCAATTAATGTGATGTATCACATTTATCGACTTGCGTATGTTGAACCATCCCTGCATCTCTGGGATAAATCCAACTTGGTCAGGGTGGATAATATTTTTGATGGAGCGTTGTATCCGGTTTGCTAGGACATTGTTCAGAATCTTTGCATAAGTTCATCAGAGATATGGGTCTATAGTTCTCTTTTCTTGTTGCATCCTTGCCTGGTTTGGGGATTAGGGCAATGGTAGCTTCATAGAAGGTGTTTGGAAGCCTTCCCTCTTTTTCTATGCCTCTAACAAGCTTCATAAAGGGTGGTTTTAGCTCTGTGATGAAGGCTTGGTAGAATTCAGCTGAGAAACCATCTGGTCCTGGGCTTTTCCTTTTGGGAAGGTTTTTGATTACATCTTCAATCTCAGCGGATGTGATAGGTTTATTTAGTGTTTTTATCTGCTCTGGGTTAAGCTTTGGCAGTTGGTAGGTGTCCAAATACTTATCCATTTCCTCCAGGTTCTCTATTTTTGTGGATTAGAGGTTTTGGAAGTATGACCTGATGATTCTTCCAATGTCTTCAGGATCTGTTGTGATCTCACTATTGTCCTTACTGATTTTGTTGATTTGGGCTTTCTCAATTCTTCTTTTGATTAGATTTGCCAGGGGTTTGTCAATTTTATTAACTTTTTCAAAGAACCAACTCTTTGAATTATCTATTATTTAATTGTTTTCTTTATTTCCAATTCATTCATCTCAGCTCTGATTTTAATTATTTCCTTTCGTCTTGAGCTCCTCGGGTTAGCTTTTTCCATCTGTTCCAATGCTTTTAGGTGGGTGGTTAGGCTATTGATTTGAGACCTTTCTGTCTTTGATATGAAGGCATTTAGCGCGATGAACTTTCCCCTCAGGACTGCCTTCATTGTGTCCCATAAGTTCTGATATGATGTGTTATCGTCATCATTTAATACTAGGAAATTCTGAATTTCCTGCTTTATTTCTTGTATGACCCAATCATTTTCTAGGAGCGAATTATTCAGGTGCCAATACTTTGTGTATTTTCTGGATCCTGTTCCACTGTTAACTTCTACCTTTAATGCACTATGATCTGATATGATGCAAGGAACTACATCAGTCTTCCTGAATTTGTTTAGGGAAGATTTGTGACATAAGATGTGATCAATTTTAGAAAAAGTCCCATGCGCTGCTGAGAAGAATGTATATTCTGTGTCTTTGGGGTACAACGTTCTGTAAGTATCTGTTATCCCCATCTGGTCAATGGTGTCATTAAGCTCCGTTATGTCCCTGCTGATTTTCTGTTTGGTTGATCTGTCTAGAGCTGATAGCGGTTTATTAAAGTCACCTACTATGATAGAATTAGAGTCTATTTCTGCTTTATTTTTGAGTAGGGTGTCCTTTACGAACTGTGTTGCACCCAAATTTGGTGCATATATGTAAATGATGGTGATATCTTCCTGATGGATCATTCCTTTGATGAGTAAGAAGTGACCTTCCTTATCCTTTTTAATTGATTTTGGTGTAAAGTCTATTTTGTCAGAGATTAATGTAGCCACACCTGCTTTCTTTTTACCTCCACATGCCTGATAAACTCTTTTCCATCCTTTTACTCTAAGAAGATTGCTGTCTTTAGAAGTAAAGATTGTTTCCTGAAGGCAGTAGCTAGAAGGGTCCATTTTTCTGATCCACCCTACAAGTCTGTGTCTTTTTATAGGGGAGTTAAGTCCATTTATATTCAGTGATATAACTGTGAGGTTTGCTTTAAGCCCTGCCATGATGAAGGGTTAATGGGGGTTGTTGTGTCTGCTGCTGTTATTAGTGAACTGATTGCAATTGTTGTGTCTGATCTCTGGTACTCTTCTGAGGTAGATTTCTTGTTTCTTCTATGTGGGATATCTCTTGCAGGATCTTTTGAAATTTTGGCTTTGTGTTCAAATAGTTGTAGAGCTGGTTTACTTCATGGAACACTTTCACTTCTCCATCTATCATGAGGGATAGCTTTGCTGGGTAGAGTAGTCTAGGTTGAAAGCCATACTTCTTTAGGCCCTGAAAAGCATTTTTCCAAGCCCTTCTGGCTTTCATGGTTTCTAATGAGAAGTCTGAGGTAAGTCTGATGGCTTTTCCTCTGTAAGTTACAGTTTGCTTTTCTCTAGCAGCTTTGAGTATTTTCTGATTGCTTTCTATGTTAGGCATCTTAATTAAAATGTGTCTTGGAGAATTCCTCTTCATGTCCTGTCTGTTTGGAGTCCTCTGGGCCCCTTGAAAGTTGAGTGGGCTTTCTCTTGTTAGATATGGAAAGTTTTCTTGAATAATTCTGTTGAAGATATTTCCTATGCCCTTAGCCTGGGCTTCTTCTCTCTCTGGCATCCCCATGATTCTAATATTGGTCCTCTTTATTGTATCCCATAGATCCCTCAAGTTTTGCTCACTTGATTTCTTGAATTTATTGAAACCTATGACATTCTTATTAATTCCTTCTGATTTGTCTTCTACTTCTGAAAGTCTGTCCTCCAAATTATCAAGTCTGGGACTGATTAATTCAAGGGAGGTTTTTAATATCTCCTTTTCATTATTTGTTTCTGCTATAATTTTGTTTATAATCTCCAATTTTTTGGAGAGATCTAATTTCCAATCTAATTTTGTTTTTGCTTGGGATTCCTAATAATCATTTTTAAGTTTTTTTAAGTCCTCATCAAATTTAATCATTTGATTATCTTGCTCCTCTCTTAGTTGATTAATCTTCAATTCATTTAATGTGTTTCTAAATTCATTCATATTTCTTTCCATTAAATTCAGTCTGGAGTCTATGCTTGAGTTAGAGAGCTTCATCTCATTCATGTCTTTTCTCATAATTTCCATATCAGCCATTAGCTGCTTCATATTTGCATTGCAGTTGTGGTCAGGAGTCATATTGTTCTCTCTTTGCGATTGTGTATGTGCTGCCTCTATTCCTTTGCCATTTTCCTGTTCCATAAAGGGACTAGGGGCTCTGGGTTGGGGAGTTCCGTCTTTGATTTCTGTTGGTTTTTTCCTTTGGTTTCTTCCCATGTCTAGGTAGGGAAGTGGGACTCAGGCACCCTGGGGAGTGCTATTCATCCCACTTTGCTTCCACTGGAAAGATCACCAGGTTTGATCTTAAATAAAGTCTTTCCTGTTGGGCTGTTCTGTCCCCAGTGAGGCTTAGATCTTTACCTGTGTGGATCCCTGTGTCTGTGACTGTTTAGTCTTAGATCCACCATATAGGCCCCTGTCCCCTGTTGGTATGCTGCAGTAAAAAACAGTCCTAGCACCCCAACTATAGAGCCCAGTGTTTTCCCGCCTGACTGTGCCCTCCTATCAGTTTTGTGTGGTCCCTGGTGCCTGCCAAAGCTGCTTTTGCCCTCCCAGCACTGGCAGAGGTTCCCAGGTGCCTGAGGCCTGGCTCCACTGCCCGGCAGCTGTGGTCTGGAGTGCACTCCGGGAACCGTGCTAGTTCAATTTGCCCGAGGAGCACGTCTGCCTGTGTATGTGTGTGTGGGGGGGGTTTCAGGGAGAAGTGCACCCAAGAATTGCTGGAGGGTCAGTGGCATGTGGTCCTTGGTGCCTGCTGAAGCTGCCTTTGCCATCCCAGCACTGGAAGAGGTTCCCAGATGCCTGAGGCCTGGCTCCAGCGCCAGGCAGCTGTGGTCCGGAGTGCGCTCCGGGAACCACGCTAGTTCAGTTTGCCTGAGGAGCGGTCTGCCTGTGTATGTGGGGGGAGTCTCAGGGAGAAGTGTGCCCAAGAATCGCTGGAGGGAGGCTGGAGGAAGGGGCCCCAGGAGGGAGAGGTGCTCAGCCGGCAAGGGCTCTCGGGCAGTCCCGGACAGGAGACAATGTGGCTGGTGGGAGCGGGAGCTAGGGGTGGGGGAAGGGTGGTGCTCTGTTCCTCTGCCGAGTAGGAAGCAGCTGAGGAGACCTGACCCCTGGCTAGTGCGGAGTTGGGGAGACGGTAGGTTTGGGTTCAGGGCCAGCTGGGGTCCCGGGTTTGGATACCAGCTGAAGAATCAAACCTTTTTGATGAGAGTTCTGGCAAGGCTGCTACTTGGCCGCCATCATGCTCCGCCCCCAGCGCAAAAGCCCCAAAGAACTTCTGGAGACAATAAATATGCCCAGAGTTTGATTACAGAGATTCAGCAGAATGAAGAGGTGGCATCAGTTCAGCCATTGTGATGGCTCTAAAACAGGAAACAAGGGAAAAAGAAATTTTATTTAAAAATTTAATGAAATATTCATTGCTTTATATGGGCCAGCTTAGATTTTTCCATTTATGATGTTTGGAACTTTGTTAGTACATATGACACCTGCTTTGTTTGTATACCATCACTGTTCCTACTTGAACTGACACTACTTTAAGTGGGATGTGCACCCCTTACTTTCACCTGTATCTCTGTAGCGTAGGACACAGAAATTGGCTGGGCAGTTTCTGAGGGACAGGAAGCCAAAGTGACTACCCTTTTCCTCTACCAAAGGGGGGAATGATACTAGGGCCTGTTCCGGTAAATCTAGATCATTGTACTTGACTACAGTTGGGAAACTCCCAAAGGATCTGGACATTCCTTATCTCTCCTCCTTGGGAAGACCTTGTGTGGTAGTTTGAATATTGTCCCCCAGTAGAATTTATTATAATTGTGTTTATTAAATTGTTAATTGTCTCCAGGCTTCTGGCTTGAGGAAGGGTCACTTTGGCTTAGCCTCCTGGGGACTGGCCCTTTCTAATTTAGATGCAAAATACTAGGGATAGATTTGCAAAAGAAAAGCCTAACCAGTCTGGCAGTTCTGCATTTTTGTGAATTATGGTGTAATAGTTGCTGGCTGGCTTCTGGAGGTGCTCTTTTCTCTCTCTGCTTGCTTCTGTGAAAGGGAGCCAGCCTTTTTCCTTAACTTCCCCTGGGTCTGCTACTTCAATAAATATTTTCGTCCCCAAATCGTGCCTGGTTTGGAGACTCATCCCAGCGGCCTGGCTGACTGTGACACCTTGCACTCCACACTAAGAAGGCCCTTCCCAGAGAATTAATATTCTGAGATTGCTTTTTTCCAGAGATCGTGACTTTAGACACATGGACTAAACTGTCCATGAAGCTCATCAAAGGCCCCTGACCTAAGTCTCAACATGGGCTTCTCAAACCCCCTCTCGTCTCTGTGGGCTATAGCTCTGCTTTGCTTCTTCTCTTACTTTCTTAGGTGAAGCTCCCCTTCTCTTAAAGCTCTCCCTCCTAGATCTCTAAGCTACAATAAAGTCTTCCTTAACCTTATCCTCTGCTCTGTGGATTTCATTTGTCAAATTCATAAGATAAGAATTGGGGACCACCACGAATTAATTATCTGTGTGTTGATGTGTATTGATGCACTGGCAGGATACACCAGAATGTCCATATCAGCCTGTCTTGACTGTTATCAGCCACAGTAGTCCATCTCCTGGGACTCTCTTTTGATAATTGGTGTAAGCCTTTTGAATCAGAGCCCCTTGATGAAATATTTCCATGTTGATTAAAGAGACAAAATTTCTGTCCTAGGAAATACCTGTGAAAGGAAAATTATCTAAGAGAAAGAAGGTGAAAGTGAACTGCAAAGACAAACATTACAGGAACTGAGTCTCTTAATTAAGTCATTTTTTATGTCCATCTTTGTTCCTTAGTATGCAGCATGTTGTAACAATTATATGTGTAACATATAATTATATGTTATAATGTGTTATAACAGTCACTTGCAACCAAAATACTCCTATATTTTTCTAAAAAATTTATTTTTATCTAATCCTTTTTAACCAATTGTGACCTTTACTGTATGAACATGTTGCATATGTCATGTTCCTTTTTTGATATATCAAAGAGATCAGATTATATATATATATATATATATATATATATATATATATATATATATATGTATGTATGTATAATATATATCTGCTATTGGATAAGAGAATATGGCTATAAACAAAAATTCTCCATAAACAGCTGCACCTACTTCAAACATCCTATAAGGTTGATTGACTGGGAGAACTTCTGTGATTGTAAAGAAGAAATATTGCAGATATAAAAGCAAATCATCTTAGGTTTTCTTTAGTATGCTTAATAACCATTTATTGACCACTTCTGCCTCTGGCCTGGTATCTTTGTTGCTATCAGGTGATCAGAGGAAACATTTTATAATGTAATAACAGACCACTAGCTTCCACCTATCCAAAGAATACACATGTTATCAGATAGCACCTGAAACCTATACAAGAGATTTCTCCTCTTTGCTGTAACTGTCTTGGCAGATGTTTCCAATGATGCATTTGAAAAGTTCTTTGGTTTATTATATTTTATTATCTGTTATTACTCTGTAATATTAAAAACACCATGAAATTGTTAACATGTTGGATTATGGGAATTGAGACAACCTACTCTGTGTTTCTAAATCATGATCACTAATATTTAGCTCCAGAGTAAATTAGCTCTTATTCTATTTGGGGTGAGAGCCGTATGTGTATGTTTCACACTGATACAGCCACACCTACATTTCAATTTGGTCTCACTTTTTAAATTACTCTTATTCCCTGATATACATGTGTTTGGGTCTTTGACATATAACTAGGTATGCTTACAAACATTTTGGTGTTCTTCAGCAAGTCTCATGGTTATAACTTAAGCGCATTGTATATTGTTTTTGCATACATTGCTATAGTGCCTTTTACCTTTAGGCAAATATGATCTTAACACTGTGGATAGTTAATGTTCTTTTTTTTGTTATTTTTTTATTTTTTTAAATTTATTGTCCATAATGAGTTACAACATATAGTGGGCAAACAATGAGTTGTTATCCCCAATTCCCCACTGCCCTCCCCTCCCCCCTCCACTGGATAACCTCCTCCATGAGTCATCTGGATCAGTCCTTGTGACAGGGGACCATGGATAGCCTAGTATTCAGCCAGGTTCTCCTTGCCATGCCTCTGGATAATCTCCCCCACCACGGCTCTTACAATCTTTCCGCCCCCTCTTCCGCATAGTTCCCTGAGTCGTGGTGGATGAGTATTAAGGCTGCTTTAAGATTGTGAGCTTAGAGGTCTTTGTGTCGAAATCATTGGTTTCTGTCTCACTGGCTTATCCTGTGTTGATTTAATGGCTGTGGCTGTGGACCCCTTGTTCATCCCGTCATTCTCTGCGGGGTTCCATTTGGATCCTCCACGATATGACTGTGGTGGGTCCTCTCTTGCCAGAATCTCAGCTATCGGCCTACGGTTGCTTGGTAGGGTTAGATGGGCCCCAGCTCTCTCGCTGCATTCTGAAAAATACAAACACAATCTCCATCGGAGAGTGAGATCAGTGTAGGTTAACAAATATACACAATTCTGGATTACCTACATTCTATTTTTAGTAGTCTCCCAGTCACTCGCTCCCATAGTGCATCTTGTTTTGGGAGCCCTAAAGTATGGGATCCAGTGCCTATCGCCCTGATTCGCTAGTTCCAAACAAGGGATCCCCCTCACTGAGTGGAAAATTGGTCGAATTTGAAAGCTGTTGATTGTCTCCCCCAGGCCGAGGCTCCTCCATTACACCAAGTGCTCCTTTGTTGGTTCACTGTTCCCTCCCAGTAGGAGGTATGGTCAGCCTACTCATGGCCGCAGATTGTGTTTCGTGTCAGTCGTCTCTGTTTACTCCAGCTGTCGTTGATCAGTTTCCCCTGGCAGCCTGTGCTGTGCCTTCCAGTACTACACTAACTGCCTTCTGGGGGCTGGATACCATTCCGGATGTTGAAGGGTTACTCGATGCTGATCGATGCAGTCTGAGGTTTCTTCAGTAACAGGGTTTTGCCTCAGGCCTGGGGAAAGCACTCAAGAGCTTTGACAGAATTCTGTCTTGTTGTTGGAATCTCATGAGTCACTTTGGTCAACAGCTCAGTGAGGGAAGGAACCAGTGGTTGGAACCAGGGGTTGTCAAGCTGATCTAATTATTCACAGGCTTAGACTATCTCCCCTACTACTCATG
>PVHP010012941.1:0-41944 GCA_004024765.1 Zapus hudsonius
TAGACACTGATATCTTATATTGACTTTGTTGAAGATATTTTGCTTAGTATTATTCCCTAAAAAAGAGCTATAGGTATGACATTTACACTGTAATAGATATTAAAAATAATATGCAGACGATTCAAAGCAGATAGGAAAATGGGTGTAGGTTAGTTTGCAAATTTTATGAGGGACTTGAGAACGAATCCCTGAAGTTGATGGATAACCTGTGGATTGGGCCCTGCTGAAGGAACACCAGACATTCGGCCCCGCTTGTAGATCATCTTGTATACAGCTACAGAGCCCACCATAATTTATACAGATATACTTGGGGAGGGTGAGAAAAGATGAAATGCAGTAAGCTAAAAGCAGTGAATTCATAAGACAATGGCCTGAAAGCGTGTTTTCTTTTCTAAGGCTGAGGCCATGTCCTTGAGACTAAGTAGGTCTTGGTTTTTCCCCCATGAAAGGCCTATCTGTGAGTCATTGACCATGAATCCTGGCTGTCAGTTCAAACAAGGTTGTCTGGAAGTTGACCTGCCTGTGGTTCACATTTACACATGGGTCATTTTAATGTATAGGTGGTATTATTGAAATGTAGACAGATGGCTCTCATTATCAGTCACTGAGGCCATGTAACAGCAAGATGCCTCAGGAATATGTACTGTGACTTATTAGAGCATCAGAATTCATTACATCCTATTTACCCATTTTCAAGGTATAGAAATGGAATAGAAAAAAAAAGGATTAAATTAAAAAAAGAAAAACAACCCAAGTTCAATTCCCCAGAATCCATGTCAAGCCAGATGCACCTGGAGTTCATTTGCAGCAACTGGAGGCCTGGCAATCCACACTCTCTGTCTGCCTCCCTTCTAGCTCCCTCTGCTTGCAAATAAATAAATAAATGAAAATTTAAAAAGGGATATTACAGATATGTAAATATATTGATTTATATGAAAATCCTTCAAAAGAATTCCCTAAAGGAGCCTTTGTCCATATTTCAGAATGGATATTCCAAGCAGTTTTTTGAGCTAGTTCTGATAACTATGAGAAAGCTGAGTTTGTAGCTGGGATTTGCCAGTAGATGGTCTGTAGGGGAATTTGAGACTTAAAATTCCCTTCAGGAAGCCAATTATTATACACTTGGGCACTGTATGCTGTTTTGTTCATTCTTAATTTTGACTCTGATTTGGGAGCTGAGTTTGTTCCCTAGAGCTAAGCACCTTGACTTTCTTCCTTTCCGAATTTGCATTTTGTTTGGCACAAATTTGCCCTCACTTGTCTTTAGAAGAGTTATTATTTTTAAAAAATAAGATATTTTATGCAAATATATTTTATGCACATCCAATTCTTTTAGCATGAGATAAACAGGTGATGAATCAAAGAGGAGGGAACACTTCTGAGTCCACACAGAAAGTCCCAAAGGACTGGTCTCACTGGTGACAACTCAGCCTCCTTCTCCACCCAGTGAGACTGAAAGGTCACCCAGCTGAGCTCAGCCAGAACATATTCCATCCCCTTACAGTGCCTCTGGCATCTGTAAAGGGTGGTTCTGTCCACATCATCTTAGATGGTCCTTGGGCTTCTTGTCTGGCCAGCCTCCCTTTCCAGCGCTCAGCTTGGAGGAGCTGGTCAGAGGAGAGGCTCGGTGAATCTCACATGGTCCCAGTTAGCAGAACTTGCTCCCGTGTCCACTCTCTAGGTGTCCCTCCCATTTCCTCGGTGTCCTTATTTAAAGATTTAAAGATCACTTGAGCTTTCCCTGTGTCTCACACACGGCCTTCTGCATCCTGATAATCACACAAGGCAACTGGTGTTTTGCTTCTCCATCAGGCTTGCCCTGCGCCTCAGGCATGTGGCAACTTTCTGTCTCACTGGCCTTTTTTTCTGCGGGGAGATTCACCTGAACACCACAGCTGCTCTCCCCTTCACCTGGACGGCATGCTTCCTTCTGTAGAACTCAGCCATGGGATTAGGGAAAGTCAGGCTTCTTGTGTTTTCTAATACTTTCTTAACTGGGGAAAAGGCAAGGGGCTTCCAGGGAGAGAGAACAGCTAGAAGACTTCAAAGAACCAAGCAGTCACCCCTTCTGAGCTGAAGAGAGCAGGCCCAAAGGTCCAGGAGCCTGGGACAGCAGATCAAGAGGAAGGTGGAAGCAGGAAACCAAAGCCTGACTGTAGGATGGGGCTTCGCCAAGATACCTATCTTCCAGAACACAGGGCTTGCAAGGTTACACAGACACACTGAGGGTGCTACTGAAGACTGGAGCAAACCTACCTGTGCAGGCACTTTGCCTTGCCAACGCCAGACTGGACCATAGAAAACCACATTACCATGGAGCACAGGATTTCCAATTGCTATGTCGTTCAATCCATGTTGTCTGGGTTTCAAGCACTGTGCGGCTCAGTTCATCACAAGGCACCAAGCTTGGCCAATCACCAGGTCTTGTCGGTTTGCAAGATTCTGGCTTTGTAATCTCGGGCTTACCTTGGTCGGGCACAGAGTGATGAGAGTTGAATTCCAGAACTGCTTCCTTACCCCTTGTTGTGGTCAGCTTTCTAGTTGCTGTGCAGAAAGAACCCAAGCAAAAGCAGCTTGAGAAGGAATGGGTTTATTAGGCTTACGGACTCGAGGGGAGACTCCATCCTGGCAGGGAAGGTGACGGCATGAGCAGAGGGGTGGACATCACCTCCGCCACAGCACCGCGAACAGCGGCAGGAAGGTGTGCCAAACACTGGCAAGGGGAAGCTGGCTTATAACCCCCATAAGCCCGCCCCCAACAACACAACTCTAGTGAGGTTGTAAAACCCAAACTGCCATCAGCTGAGGATCGATCACTCAGAGCACATTCATTTGTGGGGGACACCTGGATCAAGCCATGATAGTCCACCCCTGGCCCCCACAAGCTAATAATCACACATGATATAAAATACAATGTGTTCATCTCAGCTCCATAAGTCCCTGTGGTTTTTCTTTCAATTGAGCCATAAAACCTCAAAGCAAACCCATAATGGCACAGAACATTTATACTGCAAAAGATAACATGAGGCATGGCTAAAACAGACTGAACCAACACAAGACTTAAAACAAGTAGGACAATATTAATCTCTTAACTCCAAGTTCAATAATTCCAATCAGTGATAAGTCTCTTAGAGATCTGATTCTGCCCCTCCAGCTCAGCTACTCAGTCTGGGAAAACTTCATCCAGTGTTCGCAGCTCACTTTTGTAGCCATCCATAGTCCTGGCATTTCATTGGGTCTCCATTGCAACCCATAGTTCATCTTCATGGCTCCATTGATCTCCATGCAGGCAATCCAGCACACCTGCTTCACATTGCCAATGGCCATTTTTTAAAAAACAAAACTGTGTTGCAAATCCAATGACCCTCTCTTCTTGCATTTGTTCTACTCCACAGAACCAGGTGGGCTACCAACTTGTTAATCCAGGGGGGAACAAAGCATTCAGGCCCCTTACTTCAAAGAGTCCACCTTCTTCCTGTTGTTCCAATGCAGACCAGCTGGCCCAATCTCAGTGGTTGTCATCTCTCAAACAATTGCAGCCAAATAGGCAGCAGTTTTGGCCCAAAGATTTTGTTACTTTCTATACAGCCACTAGAATGCTGACTGCAACATCTGTCTACCTCATTCCAGACTCCCTCTCAGTTTGGCTTCTGCCAGTGGAGATTGACTCAAAACTCGTGCAGGGATATTTCACGGACCTTTCCCTTCACTTTCAGAAACAACAATGCATGCTCATACCCTGGCCTGTCTTTCCAATATGGCAGCTTATATGTTCCCTGTCATATGCAGAGTGAGGAATCCATGCTTCTTGTGGTTGCCAGGCACAGATGGTCCGTCCTCACAGGCTGGATGGACTGTCCCCATCTGTGCATGCCTCTCCGTCAGGAAGCCTCACTAAACCACACTTCTTTCTCCCTTGAAAACTCCTCATCCAGGAGGGCTTCCCACACCTCTTGCCTTCCTTTCCCCTTTTGAGCTGTGTGGACCATGTTTCTCGTCTTAGTGTGTGGACATCCCATGGGGAATGTAAGCCCCGTATCTCTGTGTATCTGTAGTTATTTTTCTGTTTGCATTATGAGTTCTGGTTCTGTGTCTGCCAAAGTGTAGCAACTCTGTAAATTCCAGGTGAAGGAAGAACTTTCTGTTACATGGTCTTGCTTATTGAAATGTGTTCTGATACAATGACACAATTCCCTGTCCTCTTTACTTCCCTTCTTCCCCTGTTTTGTGAAACTACTCCTTCCCATGTCTGTCACAGCTGAAGTGATGCGTCCTCTTTTCTATGAGTGCTTTACAAGTAAAGACTGTGCATCATCGGGTCATTCCTCAGCATGAAGTTCTGTCAACCTTTTTTATTAGTTACAGTTTTACCTGTTCAAAAGTTTTTATCAATATTTTGTATTGCTTTCCTGCAGTTTGTGTGTGTGTGTGTGTATACATGGTACCAAATAATGAGTATCATTATGACATTTTCCTATATGCCTATGTTACCCACTTGAGGAGTTCAAGCCCATGATGAACAGCTCTTCCCAATGTGTGGACAATTATCTCTGCCACCTTCTTAGTGGAGAAGCATTGTAGGACTTAAAGACCTGATAAGATTTCCAAGGCAGCCAGTGGTTCTATGAGCAGGATCCAGTGAATTCCTTTTACGTATTTTCCTATATGTTCCCCAGAAAAGTTAAAGTTTACACTACAATTGAACATGAATTTGTAATTTTCAAAGGAAGCCACATACTTGGAAAACGCACTTGAATGTATACTTATCTATACAAATATTCTCTACTGGAAAAACATTCAAGTACAACGTTCAGATGAATAGCTTTGTTGCTGTTTTTTGTTTTCTTTGTTGATTGTAGAGTTTGTAAATTTTCCTTTCTCTTGCCAGGTACAGAGCATAGGTATTTTTCCACTCCTGCCGCCAGGCCTTACTGTGCACCTCTTTTCACTTCTTCCTTTGCTTCTTTTTTTCTTTTCCAGGAAGAATGTCAGAACTATATCCGGGTGCTTTTGGTGGGTGGTGATCGATTATTCACCTGTGGGACCAACGCCTTCACACCTGTCTGCACCATTCGTTCGGTATGACTCCATTTTAACCCTCAGCATAATGTTTGACTTGTTCTGAACCAAACATTATAGGAAAAGTATGGTATAGCATGTTTTTCTATATTCCAAAGAATAGCTCTTTAATTTAAAACACCTTTTGTAAATTTGAAGGGATGGTGGATTGGTTTATTTGTAGTTAGTTAGGACTTCAGTTGTTTAAAGAACCAAGAGAAGTGTAGCTTACGTAAGAAAGTTGAAATTTGCTGTTAGGTATTTTCCCTAGTAGTGACCCTAAACACAAATCATAAATATAGTCTTGTCTTTCTCATTGCTTTTGTGATACAGAGCCTATTAGTTACTAAATGGGTCTGAAATCCCAAGTCAAAAGAAGAAAATACAAACAGGAAAACAGACAGACATCCATGGGCAAAGTACAGTTCAAACTGTCAATATAGATGGGCATTTTCTTCACGTACACCCCACTGTAGAAACATGACAGGGGCATTAGATATGCTATCTTCCTAATCCAAGATATTAATTTAATCTTCCTTGAGGAATATAGGCAGAAAATAGCATTATATTAATTTGTTGGTAATAGCTTCTCTGAGAACCTTAATGTATCATCTAGTTTTAATGGATTAATTTTGAAGCAATGTTTGGTTATTAGAAATCAAAGGAGGAGGAATATGTTGAAAGGGGTGGTCATAGAGAGATTTCTCAGTCCTGCACCCATTATTAGCACTTGACATCACATTGGCACAAATATTAGTTTACAACATCTACTCCATGAGCTCATTACCCTTGGGGCTGGTATTATAAAGAGGAGCCTTAGCCAGGATGATTTCATGTAACTTCCCCAGGCTACAATGCCAACACCAGAGGAAGCAGGGAGCTTGTATTGACTCCTCCTAAACCGATACACTGTTCTCTCACTCAGTTAAGAATCACCAACCAAATGGAGCCTTGTCTGAATTCCCTGACACCCCCCAAAATCTCTTTTCATTCAAAAGTTCATTAGGGACCAGCATTTGGGAATCCGTAGTCATAGAAGCTAAAAAAAAAAATATGTGAAAAGAATTCATTCAAGATAACGAGGTGACTTTCTCAAGTCTGCAAGCAGGTCATAAAAAGCTTAAGAAATGTTTGGTACATGATACTGAATCCACACACATAACACTATACTCATAACCTTCTGATTCTGTTCTGTTGATATGAGGTGCATAATTCTGTAATGTGATTGATATGTCTATAAATCTTACAGTTGGGCTCTTCATTAAAGTATTAACCAGTCAACGCTCACCTAATCAATCAAAATCGTATACACAACAGTCTTCATATTTGGCCTCTGTAGCATAAGGCCATTGGGCAGATAGTGATGGATGGCTTCTCTCCTCAAGACCACAGCAGTGTTTTCATGATCAGAGCATGAAAGCCCTGGAGTGTGCACAGCACACACTTCG
The DNA here is from genome assembly GCA_004024765.1 of Zapus hudsonius. NCBI lineage: Eukaryota > Metazoa > Chordata > Mammalia > Rodentia > Dipodidae > Zapus > Zapus hudsonius. The sequence goes on from PVHP010012941.1 coordinate 6,507, forward strand.
CTTGCTAGATCCCTGAAAGTGGTTTTCTCCATGATAACTGGCTTCCCTCTCATCCTCACCCACAGCTCAGTAACCTGACGGAGATCCATGATCAGATCAGTGGCATGGCCCGCTGCCCCTACAGTCCCCAACACAACTCCACGGCTCTGCTCACGGCCAGTGGGGAGCTATACGCTGCGACGGCCATGGATTTCCCAGGACGAGACCCTGCCATTTACCGAAGTCTGGGCACCCTGCCCCCTCTCCGTACTGCCCAGTACAACTCCAAGTGGCTCAACGGTAAGCCCGGTAGTCCCTGGGTAGTAAGTGCTTACAAATAAACCATTAATGTGTTCTAGAGTTTAAAAAATCCTCAGCTTCCAAAGATATCAAAGTGCAGTTTATTAATTTTTTTTAAATATTTTATTTATTCATTTTCAAGCAGAGAGAGAGAGAGAGAGAGAGAGAGAGAGAGAGAGAGAGAGCGCACCAGGACTACCACCTTGTGGGTCTGGCATATGTGGGTCCTGGGGAAATGAACCCAGGGCCTTAGGCACTAGAGGCAAGGGCCTTAACCGCTGAGCCATCTCTCCAGCCCTATTAATTGGAGGATTGGAAGGGGGTCACGTGGCTCATAGGTGGAGGCAAAGGTTAACTCTCCAATGTCATCCTCTGATGACCTGAATGACTTGCACCATGACACACCTATGCGCACACACACACACACACACACACACACACACACACACACACATATCCTAATACACACAGACATCCACACAGAGATAATAGGTAATAATAAAAATTATCAATGTATAACCCTTGCAATTTTAGACTTCAGAGTTTAATTCAATGCATTAAGGGTTAATAAGTATTATCCTCTTTCTCTGCCACTCACAGCCTAGAGGGTCACGTGACAGGTCAGCATGTTCAGCTTCTGGGTGCAGAATCACTGCTAAAATTCAAGTCTTGTGTTGCAGTCAGCTTTCTTGTTGCTGCGCAGAAAGAACCCAAACAAAAGTGGCTTGTGGAGGAATGGGTTTATTTTGGCTTACGGACTCGAGGGGAGACTCCATCCTGGCAGGGAAAACGATGGCATGAGCAGAGGGGTGGACATCACCTCCACCACAGCACTAGAAACAGTGGTAGGAAGGTGTGCCAAATACTGGCAAGGGGAAGCTGGCTTATAACCCCATAAGCCTGCCCCCGACAACACAGCTTCATCGAGGTTGTAAAACCCAAACTGCCATCAGATGAGGATCGATCTATCAGAACACATTCAATTGTTTGTGGGGGACACCTGGATCAAACCATGACATCTTGTTTCCAGATGTGGTACGCAGGATCTTCTAGACTCCTTTTAAGAAACTAGAAACTCCAGAATGTGTCCTTCAAGTCTACACCATAGATTCTAGTTATGCAATTAGAAAGAGGTGCCAGCCAAAGAAATCAAGGCTGTGTGTGTAACATCCTGTGTGCTAGCTAAAATCCAGCCCTTTGTACATGTGAGTGTGGCAACACACATACCCACATGGCAGTGTCTGTACACTTCACCATAGAAGCATTTTTTTTATTGTCCATAATGAGTTACATTATCTAGTGGGCAAACAATGAGTTGTTATCCCCAATTCCCCAATGCTCCCCCTCCCCCATCCCCAATCAGCTGGATATCCTCCTCCGTGGGTCGTCTGGATCAGTCCTTGTGGCAGGGGACCCTGGATAGCCTAGTCCTCAGCCTGGTTCTCCTGGCCCAAGTGTGTTGTTACTGAGGGGTGCCATGCCTCTGGATAGTCTCCCCCACCACGGCTCTCAGAATCTTTCCGCCCCCTCTTCCGCCCAGTTCCCTGAGTCGTGGTGGATGAGTATTAAGGCTGCTTTATTGTTGTGAGCTTAGGGGTCTTTGTGTCAAAAATCATTGGTTTCTGTCTCACTGGCTTATCCTGTGTTGATTGAATGGCTGTGGCTGTGGGTCCCATTGTTCATCCCATCATTCTCTGTGGGGTTCCATATGGATCCTCCACAATATGACTGTGGTGGCTCCTCTCTTGCCAGGATCTCAGCTATCGGCCTACAGTCAGTTGGTAGGGTTAGATGGGCCCCAGTTCTCTTACTGCATCATGAAAAACACAAACATAATATCCATCGGAGAGTGAGGTCATTGTAGGTTAACAAATATACACAATTCTGGATTACCTAGATTCTATTTTTAGTAGCCTCCCCGTCAATCGCTCCCATAGTGCATCTTGTCTTGGGAGCCCAAGAGTATGGGATCTGGTGCCTATCACCCTGCATCCCAAGTTCCAGACAAGGGCTCCCCCTCACTAAGTAGAAAATTTGGCCGAATTTGAAAGCTGTTGATTATCTCCCCCAGAACCAGGCTTCCCCATTACACAAGTGCTCCTTTCTTGGTTCGCTGTTCTCTCCCATTAGGAGGTGTGGTCAGCCTACTCTTGGCTGCAGATTGTGTTTCATGTCAGTGGTCTCTGTTAACTCCAGCTGTTGTTGATCAGTTTCCCCTGGCAGCCCGTGCAGTGCCTTCCAGCACTACACTAACTGCTTTCTGGGAGCTGGATACCATTTCGGACCTCGAAGTGGCTCATTTATTTGCTAGTTTTCACAAAGATGTCATCTTGAGGTCATTACAATGTTTACTGCTTGGCTACTTCAGGACCTACAAAGATTTTATTGGGCCCTTTTGCCCAATAAAAGTTATTTCTGTAGATCCTTGACAACTGATTTTGTTTCTCGATAATTGTTTAATGTCCGTATAATACGATGATTTTGGCATCCAGGACCTAGATCCACAAGGACTTACTAATAACCCCTCCAAAACGTATAACAAGACTATTTCCATCAATTCTCTCAGATAGGCTCCAGAGAGAAATGCTCCCTTTGAGAAATACTAGCTATGATTTTTCCCTTATGTTAGACTATCATCTATTGCCTATCAATCTATTATACATCATGTATCTTGAGTATTTTGTGGAATCATACAGTCAGCCTAGCATTTGACTTGTAGGGAAATGCATGTGCTTCTCGCTAGGCTTCTTTGGTAGGCTGGCTGAACCTACTACGTCCAAGGGCAATGTGAATTGTTTTTCAGAGAGTACATGGATTACCACAATAACAGCATTGGAACTGATTTCAACTGAACCCATCTCTCCCTATAGACAGTCTCCTTTTGGCCCCGAATCCTTCATTCTGTAGCTTAAGTTTGGTCTTCCTGTCTATTCTTGATTTTAACTTGCCCAAGCACTATCCAGTTAAAAATCTAAGAAGAATTCTGATATAAGTTAGCAAAAGGCTTTGTAATGAGAATTTCAAAAAAAAAAAAAGAAAGTAAAATCTATTTTCCACAACGTGAAAGCTTAAGACTATCCTGGGAGCCAGTAGGCTGAGGACAGAGAGGGGAGGAGGAAGAGGCGTCCGCTTCTCTTATCCTAACACTCAGAAGGGAGACTGAGGCAGGACAGTATGTTTGTGGCTAGCAAGGGCCTCATAGTGAGACCTTGTCTAACAAAGGAATATTCTAGAAAAATAAGTCAGGCCATAACAGTCCTCTGAAATACTAGCCCTTTTAGGCTCAGAGAGCACCTACTGGGCTGAGTCATTTTCATTGGAGAATCAGGTAATCCCATATGGTCAGAAGAAAGAACCAGTGCTTTGTGTGTATAACGTTGTTATTCTCTAGACAAAGAAATGAATGTCTGAAATCCTTAGAGTGAGCTGCTGCTGCTGCTATGTTATCCAGTAGCTGCAGAATTGAACATAATGTGAAGGTCAAACAGAGTGAACCTCCCCATCCTCTTCACTCACCGGACACTGAATGTGTATCTCAGGAGATTATCTACACAACCCACAGAGCCCAGCCTGTGGTCTCTGAATGCTCACATGGGAGGGTTATCTTGATTCTCTCTGTTCTATTCTCTTGTTTAAACAAAATACTTTAATAGTAAACCAAGCTCTTTCCTACTGAGCAAACAACCACAGCTTTTCTTGTCTCTGCTTTGATGGGACACTCTTCTACTGGAACCTGTCATTCCTCTTCCATTTCTGATTGCCCGATTGAACCTCTAGCCAAGGTTGACACATGCCTCTGGGATCTGCCACCATGTTTCCCTGCTTCTGTCCCCCTGCTGGGCCGTGTCATCACTTGGATCCGCCTGACACTTAGAGCTTGGTCCCATCTCCAGCCCTTCTTCCCTGTGTCTCCTTCTGCTTCCATTCCCCTTTACCAGACTCCAGGAAATCCAGCCCATGGGAACCTTCCCTCAGCATTCACACATATAGCAAAGCATGGAAGAGAGCTGACCATCAGGAGGCAGAGTGCCATAACTCAGGCCAGTCTTCCTCAGGCAGAGACCTCAGAGCATCTCTGGAGAGTTTAAACACCAGGTTCTCATCCCCTTCCTTTTCCTCCTCTGCTACCCCACCAAGAAGAGGTCCCACCAGACACAAAATCTTCTGGCACTTTGGGGTGGGGTGTCCCAGGCTCCAGAACTTTGGGAACCAAATTTCTGTAGTTTATAATAAAACACCTGCTACTTTTGCTATAACAACCTGCACAAACTGAGATAGCAGGATGGTGGCTTCCTTCTTAGTTGCCTGTGCTGGTTTAAGGAATTCCTTGAAGACAGGACTCAACATGTGAACTTCAGTGGAGCACAGTCAGTGTTTAGTGAATGAGTGTGACATACACACATTACATAAATAGAAATATGAATGATGCTGGTATATAAGAAAAGATATTTATTTATTTATATTTGCAAGCAGAAAGATAGAAGAGAGACAGAGAGAATGGGCATGCCAGGGCCTCTAGTCACTGCAAATGACTCCAGATGCATGTACCTCTTTGTGCATCTGACTCTACATGGGTTCTGGAGAATCAAACTCTGATCGTTAGACTCTATAAGTAAGAGCCTAACCACTGAGCAACTAGTCCAAGAAAGATACCTTAATTGTAGCCCAGAATTGCAAAAGGAACAAACCAACAACAACAAAAGAATATAAATGTTCTTTTACTCATCTGGAGCTCTGCTTTCAGCCACTGTTTAGTCTATTGTCAAAGGTAGAGTGATCGGTTGTGTGACAGAACTTTAATTTGTTTGATAATGAATACAGGCTCAAAATCAGATTACTCCCCCTGGATCAAAATCATCTTGAAAATAATTATGCGTTGAGATGAGGAGATGATGCAGTGGTTAAAGACATTTGTTTGCAAAGCATGCAGGCCTGGGTTTGAGAACTCTGGTACCCACATAAAGCCAGATGCACAAAGTGGCACATGCGTCTGGAGTTTGCAGACAGGAAGCCTCTCTCTCTTTCTCTCTCTCTTTCTCTCCTTTTTATTCTCTCTCTCAAATAAATATTAAACATATCTGTGTTTAGAGAAATTTCTTAACAGCTTTAATGCATTAAATATTAATTGTCAGTAACCCTTTTAAAATAATTACTGTAAGGCAGGATGAAAAAAAGTGTTGGCCATAGTTTAAAATAGAGAAGCTGTAAGACTTGCCTTGAAGAAAGTGGCAGGCAAATTGCAGAAATGGCAAACCTATGAAAAGGAAATCCCATTGCGTTTTTGAGTTTTGTGTTTGTGCATAGCGTGGACCTGGGAAACTAACTCCTGAATGAGCTTTCCTAACGCCATGAAGCTCAACACAGACACGGGATTTGCTTGCTTTCCTTCCCTGGAGGAAGTCTTTGTCTGCCCTGCTGGGTTCCTGTGCTGAGACACCAGCCCTGCCCTCCTCTGGAGCAGACCCACCTGAAATCCACAAGCATTCTCAGAGCAGAGCCATGTTCCACGAGCTACTGTATAACTGAATTCCCCTGGTTTGAGATTCATCAGCGTTTCAGCAGATGCTTGGAGGACTCCCAATACAATTAACCTCTAATGATTAAGGAAAATGTAGTTGGAGGGAGGAAAAAAAATTCCTTTCTGCTCAGGGAGTAATTGTTTCCGCTTCCCCTGGAGGGAGTCAGTGTTTGCCCTGTAGGACTTTGGACAGCCTCCCGCAGCCAGGCTTGTGTGAGAGTCTCTCCTGGGGACATGGAGAGCCTGTGTGGCAGAATTGTGCCAAAAGGTGTAAATCCCCTGAGCTTTCTAGACTGTCACCATTTGCTTAGCTAATGATTCACAAACAGGAGCAGAGGGCAGAAAATAGACAAAGTAAGGACAAGGAAGGACTGAGGATAAGGTAAGTTTGCACTGAAAAACCTAAGTAATTATCAAAGGAAAGAAGTTGTGTAAAGCTAGAACAAAAATCCAGATTTCATAGTCTTTAGTGTAGGTTGGTGTTCTGCCAGACAAATGCCTGGGTGAGTGTGTAAAACAGCCTTAGTGTGAACAGGGCCATCTCTCCAGGCATCTCCCTCCTAAAGTTCAAACTGGCAAGGGAGTCACAACACAGCCTTGAAACATGTCAAGCCAAGTTGTGTGACATCACAGTTCAGTCATGTCTGTGAGAAGACATGTAGCACAAAAACCATCTTGTGTGGGATGGACATAGTTTGGGAATTCCATTGCAAACCAAATATTATTTACGTAAGGTCAGAAAGTATTTTAAATAAATGTTCTCTCTGTGTGTCATCTGGAATTTGATGCACCTGCTGGAAGCTGGCTACCTGCAATCATCACACCAGGTACAAGGAAAAGTCCCAAATGGCCCATGTGCAGCTTAGATAGGAGACTGCAGATACACCTCATCTGCCATCCTCCATGTAGCTCTCCATGGGAAATTCCTGATCATCATTCCACAGGAACACCTGAGCTCATGTGAATCCACCACCTGAGAAAGACCACACCTGATCCTGAGCTAGGGTTTGAAAGCAGATACCACCACGGAGCTCGGATCCTTCCGCCACCATGGGCTAGCATCCTCCCTTGTGTTTAGACTGTGCGTGATGGAACCCCAGAAGCATGCTGGGCCTCCTTCTTTGCACCGATCTACACAGCATTATGCAAAGCTCACCTGGAAGAGAAAATGCCGAGCTTTTCTTTAACCATTAAAGCATTGCAAAAATGATACGGTGAACTGCAATTATCCAGCCAAAGAAAGCCCGTGTGTTCAATGATGTAACACAGCCCATAATAGGTGCAAAGTTTGCCATGTGACATGAAGAATTCAGACTTTATGCTGCTATTTGAAGAATGTATGCTATTCATCAGGTGTCTAAAAGCTGGGGCCCACAACATCCCTCCCTCTCATGGATTGGACTTGCCAATAAATCACTTAGAAACTGTGGCTTTTAACTTGCACATTTCAAAAGAGAATAGTTGGTATTTGGGGGTAAAGCTATAAACAGTTTGTATCAATTTTCAGGGAAATCTGCATGTAAATCCACACAAAGAAGAGAGAACTCACTTGAGAAAATAATAAGTTCATGGCTACATGCAGTGATAGAAACAATCAGAAATATCTGAGCCGCTTCCTCATGAGAGTCTTGGATTTCTGCCCAGGACCCAAAGGGTCCTGTTTTTGAAACAAATCATCTTTCCATCCTGTTTTTAAGATGCCATAGTTGCAGTTAATTGACTCTAGATAGTGTGTGTGTGTGTGTGTGTTTGAATGAATATGGGTGTACATGTGTGTGGGCACACATGGAGGCCAGAGGTTAACTTCAAATGTCTTCCTAAAAGCTCGTCACTTTACTTTCCTGAGGCAGGTAGGTCTCTCACTTCAGCCCAAGTTTCGCCAACTTGCAGAGGGGCTTCTGCTTCCATTCCCTGTGTGCTAGGATGACAGGTTGGTTGCCATATCCACCTGGGGTCCAAACTCGCATTGTCACAGCAATTGAGTCACAGGCTGAGCCATCTCCACAATTTCATGTTATTCTGGTGTTTGGTTTTCTGCCAGTCAATGGCCTCTCATATTTGTTCATGCCCATCTATGTATTAGATAATCGGCTCTCTATGTGTTAACCTTTTATAAATAAGGTTAAATAAATATAATTTATTTTCAATTTTTTGGACCCTATCAGATGAGGAGACAAAGTTTGAGCCATTTGTGGATTTACTTATTCTGGTGTAGCCTGTTGGAAGGAAAATTGATAAAAACCAAATGATATACAGCTATTATCTTCTTTCAAAAAAATCTTACATTTTTTGCCTTTTAAAATACATAGCATTAAAGAATTTCTCCCGAGGGCTAGAGGGATGGCTTAGAAGCTAAGGTGTTTGCCTACAAAGTAGAAGGACCTGAGTTTGACTCCCCAGCACTCACATAAAGCCAGATGCAGAAGGTGATGCATGCATAGGGAGTTCGTTTGCAATGGCTGGGAGGCCCAGGCGTGCCCATTCTCTCTCTCTGTCTGCCTCTCTCTCTTACACATACACACATACATACATGCACACACACTGTCTCTCTCAAATAAATAAATAAATAAATAAAATATTTTTTAAAAAAGAATGTCTCCTGAGATCTTTGAGTTGAAATTAACACTGCAATTAAAAAATCCCATGAGCATTGACGGTGCCATTGCTGGTTGTCCAAGTAGCAAGAGTGCAAAGGCAAAACACTGTCTGGAAGAACTTAGCACGACACATGGCAATTTCCTGTTTTAACAGTACTCAGAAACACTCATAAAATCATTTCTATCGATGTGAACCTGAGAATGTGTGACTTGGTGGGGTCTGCAAAGTGGGTGGGAAGGCTGCCTTGGATCGGGGGAGAGAGCAGAGTGTACAGCAGTCTGATATCCTGTCTGATATTAGGAAAGCATCACTTGCGTGCTTCCCAGGTCCATTTGCTTGAAATACATTTCCATCCTGTCACCCTAAGGAGGTGTCTGTCTTTCATGGAGAGGTGCATTTCTTGGAGACAGCAAGCAGAAGGATCCTGCCTTTTAATCCAGTCTGTAGGTCTGTCTTTTTGTTGGAACGTTGAGGTCATTCATGTTAAAGAGTCTTATTGAAAGGTGTGCATTTATTATTGCCATTTCTCGTTTTTGAGGGTTTTTTCCCTGCTTTTTTTCTTTTCTCTCTTGTATTACCTATTACTTCAATACGGTTTATTTTTTCCCGTTTTCTTATGTATTCATTTTTTTGTCTTCAGTCTGAAGGATACTTTCCAGTATTTTCTATAGAGCTGACTTTGTTGACATAAATTCCTTTAGCCTGTCTTCGTTATGGAAAGTCCTTATTTCTCCTTCAATTGCAGTGGATAGCTTTGCTGGATATAGTAATCTTGGCTGACAATTATCTTTCACCTCAAGCCTTTCTGCCTTTTAAAGTTTTTGTTGAGTAATCTGCTATTATCCTGATGGGCTTGCCTTTATAAGTTTCTTGATTTTTCTCTCTTACTGCCTTCAATATTTATTTATTCATTTTTTTGCTCTGTGTGTTCAGTAGTATAATTATAATATGGCATGGAGAGGGTTTTTTTTTCCCCTGGTTTTGTCTGTTTGGTGCTCTGAATGCTTCCTGTATCTGCATTGGCATCACTATGTGTGGGAAATTTACTTCTATGATTTTGTTGAAAATATCTACTGTGCCCTGAGGGTGAAATTCTTCTCCTTCTGCTATACCCTGAATTCTCATGTTTGATCTCTTCATAGTGTCCCTCATGTTTTGAAATTCCCATTCACACCTTCCTATTAGTCTGTCCTTCTCTCTGTTGGACTTTCCAGTTCTGCCACCTTGTCTTCCAGTTCGATATTCTGTCCTCGCCTTGATCCATTCCATTGGTGAGACTTTCTACGAGTTTTGTATTTGACCACTGTGTTTTTCATTTCTAGCAATTCTGATTGGGGTTTCTTTATTATTTCTATTTACTTACTCATATCTTTTGTCGACTTCCTTATTTCCTTCAGTTGGTTTCCTGTGTTCTCCTTCTGGAGTTTGTTTTCTTCTTTGATTCCTTCGATTTCCTTGAGCACAGTTAATATTCTTTTTAATTCTTTGTCAGGTATTTCGTTTGAGTCAGTCTCACTGAAGGTCATTTCTGATGGATTTATAGTGTGTGGTGGAATTATATTATCTTGATTCTTTGTGTTTTTTATATTATAATGTAGACATTTTTTCATCTTAAATTAATTCAATGCTTGGATTTCCTATTTGACTTGTGTGTGTGTGTGTGTGTGTGTGTGTGTGTGTGTGTGTGTGTGTTTTGTTTTTTGAGGTAGGGTCTCACTTTAGTCTAGGCTGACCTGGAGTTAGTCTCAGATTGGCCTCAAACTTACAGTGATCCTCCTTCCTGTGCTGGAATTTAAGGCATGCGCCACTTTGCCTGGAAATGCTTGGATTTTCCAATTGTCTGCTGTATTCCTTGATGTGTGGATCGGCAGTTATATAGCTTCACAGTGGGAGCTTAATGTGCCAGGTGTGGCTCTTATATTACTTCTAGAATGACCACAGAATTGGCCCAATGAATTGTAGTTGCCTGTTATGTAAATATTTTAGTAGGTTATTTGGTACTATACACTCATAAACAAAACCAGCACAGGGTATTTATGCAAGGGTGGGGATTAAACAGGTAATCTTAACAAAGTCAAAGTTCCTTAGGGTATATGTTAACTCATACCCTTAATCCTGTTGACTGGGAGGCTGAGAATCTGGTTTGTGCTGAATTCCAGGTTAGCCTGGCACCAAGTGAGACCCCGTCCCCAAGAAAGACAAAGGAGGAAGACCAGAAGGCACTGTGAAAATCTAGATATCAAATGTGACAAATAGGAAAAGTACACCAGTCAACTCTAGGGGCCCTGTTCCCTCTAGGTGTGGCTCTGCTCTCACCCAAGCTGAGCATGAGGCTGGCAGCCTCCCAGTTGGACTGTGGGCTGACTGAGTCCAGGAATCTGCTGTTTAGACCAGCTGTGCTGGACGCTCTGCTCTGCATTTTGATGATTGCCAAGCAAGTGAGACACACAGGACACTTCAGGTAGGGGGACTGTTACTATTTGTAGTCAGAGAAAACAGAAAATAATGCTGGTATTGCCCCCTCCCCAGCAACAACACACAAAGGAGAAAAAAAAACCTGGCTACCTCTTATGCAATTCATAACCCCCTACCCCAGGGACTGATCCAGTATACCCACCAAGGAGGGCCCCCAATGGGTTGTGGACTGAGAGGAGGGAGAGGGGGGTACCACCACGAGATTTGCTCATTCCATATGTCTCATTATTGACAATAAAGACTTTTTTTTAAAGAAAACTCATTGTTTGCCCACTAAATATTGTAACTCATTATGGACAATAAAAAAAAAAAAGAAAAGAAAAAGATGTTGACAAAGTTCATGCCACCAGTAGGTGGAAGTACTGAGCTACACATACATACCCCCAGGTCCCTCAAGCATGTGATGCACACACCCACACGTACAGACACACTTGTGTATATCTATCCATCATTTATCTTTCAGTTGAAATATCAGGGAAATAGCGTTGGTCCACCAATGACTATTGCAGAACATTTAATTTAATTTAGTTTTTGTTCAACTTTGTAAATTCCTAAATGAATTTAGGTAATCCTAATAAATATCTAAATTGAATTTAATGCTCTACTTTGGAAACTTTTAGAGTGCATTCTTTTATAGATTTGACAAAGGAAATAGTATATATAATTTAAGGACTCTGAAAAGTACAAATGTGTATGGGAATTATTTTATGGTGACCAAACCCTACAAATTTGGGGACAAGACCTCTTCCTCACTGTTTGCCATAGGAACAGTTGTTTTTTAATGAATGCATTTTCTTTTTGTTAAATAGCTTGCTATCTTAAAAAAAAAACACTAAGCATAGCTGCATTTTTGATTCTGAAATTCTGATCACCCTTAAGCTTGGTGTATGTGTGTTTGATCATTCATTGTTATCATCATGCAAAGTTCTATTAAATACAAATTCATCACAGGACTAAATCATGACACAATAGCAATAGACATCATCTGACATGATCTCTCTAATCCTTCAGCCTTGCAGAGTAAGTCTTCCTTGCTCCAAGTTGCCACACAGGATGGCAGAGCATACTAGATGTCAGTTCAGTTCAGGGCACACATTTGTTCCATGCCCAGTCATATCCAGCCTGTATTTTACAAGCACAGTGCATGATGGCCTTGGATTATAAGAGACTGTTGCCATGGATAACCTTTATAGTAAGATTTGTATAGAATTGAAAAACTGGAGTTCTTCTATGTTTTTAATATTTGTGCCCATCAATTTTCACATATATTTCGGTATCAAAAACATACCAGTGGGCTAGAGAGATGGCTCAGCTGTTAAGGCACTTGCCCACAATGCCTGAGGACCCTGGTTCCATTCCCCAGGACCTACATGAAACCAGATGCACAAGGTGGCATATGTATCTGGAGTTCCTTTGCAATGGCTACAGACCCTGGCATTCATATTCTCTCTCTCTCTCTCTCTCTCTCTCTCTCTCTCTCTCTCTCTCTCTCTCTCTCTCTCTCTCTCTCCTATCCTTCATAAATTAATTAAACAAAGAGCCTACCAGCAATGTGCCAGTCCTGAGCTGATGCATATGTCTTAGTGCCCTCGCATCCTGGGGCTTAGGCATTGGAACAGAAAGAGTGAATTCTGGGAGGCTGCCTTCAGATTGGTTGGCTCAGTCCAAGTTGTCTCAAAATTATTGATGCTTTTCTTCTCATCACTTGTGTATTTATATTTTGAGTCTCTTCTCAGTGTGGAGTCAGCAAACATCATTATGTAAGTAATGATGAAAACAATGATGTAAAGTCGTGATTCCTAACTCATATTTTTCTCACATATTTTGTAGATTACACTATAATCTGTAACTCAGTATTTTACAAAGGGTAAAAATAATGTCTCCATTTACATATTTATATATGTTTCTGACATAGACCCACGCCTTCTTCTGTGCTGAGTTGGGTTATTAGCTCACCATTGTCTATCCGTTCATGACACTGATATCAGATGATGATACAGGAAGGTCTCTGATCTGCCTCCCATGCTCTCTGTCTCTCCCTCTCCATTGCAGACAGTGAGGCAATGCCTGATTTATGGCTTGTCCAGTCCATTCAGGAGTGGCAGGTTCTGCTTTGTACTGAATCGCATTTTGGCAAGAGACAGGACTTAAATAATGGGAGTAAGTCTTATTATCCTGCCTGATGAGATTCAGATATTCTCTTCCTCCTGGATTACTTGTGTAAGCACAACAGATATTTGACTGCTTGATAAACAGTTATTCCTGGATTTTTACTGTCTCTGGAAAAAGAAAAAATGCTGGAAGAATTTCAAAAGACCTGCTTTCTAAGAAATGGAGCTTCCTGATGTGATAGCAGGTCACTCAGTCAGGGACCCATCATCATCCCCAGGATCTCTGTAGGACATCAGGATGTGTTTCCAAATGTAGCTTAGTTCCCTGGACACCATGACCTATTCTGTGCGCTGAACTAGAGAACAGTGTACGCTACACACTGAGCACAAGTTCTCTTGTCTTTTCAAACAAGAAATAAAAAATGTATCATTTAGAAGATGGGTCTAGGATTTGAAAAGTTGGGAGAGGTTCTCTGTAGAAGGAAGAGACCAGTTTTCCCCACCTCAGCTTTCCCTTCCCTGGGAACTCTCCATGGGAAGCAGTAGATGATGGATGCAAATAGGTGTCATTGATAGGCCTGCTGAGGCAAAAGAAGCGTCACTTAAACCAACTGGCTCTGGAGTTGTTGGCTATCCTTTTTGGTCTGTATGTGTGTGTGTGTACACATGTATGTATGTGTGCATGCATGTGTGTGCATCACGTGTGTATATGTGCGTGCATGCATGTGTGTGTGCATGCATGTGTGTGCATCACGTGTGTATATGTGCGTGCATGCATGTGTGTGCATGTTTGTGTGCATCGTGTGTGCATGTGTGTGTGCATCGTGTGTGTGTGTGTGTGCCCAATCCTAGAAGTATTAGGAGCATAGTATGCTGTTTTCTTGCAGAACATTTCTTCTTCCACACCAGTCTAATTGTTAATGCCCAGACTCTGCAGTCACATTGTCTAGGTTCAGGGCTTCCTCAGTCTCTACCATTGTCATTGCTGCTTTCTGAACTTAGGTAAGTTGGTAAGCATGTTGTTGTCCTCTAGGAAATGGGACCAATACTTACACTGCACGACCTCTCATTTCTTGTGCATTTAGCGAGCATAAGAAGGTAGAACTCCGAGCACTGCCTGACTTGGGTTTAGCATTCCAGGGATCCAAGCTGCTCTCATTATAGACCTGGTGGAATAAACCACTGGACATCTTCTTCCCTTTGTGGGTCTAATCCTGCTCACGACTTCTTCAAGAGATAGTGAGCGGATTTTTTTTTTCCTATGGTTTATTCCCACGCTAATTGCAGAAGCGAAGCTGGGGTGGTTGCTCAGTTGGTGAAGTGCTTACCTCACAAGCATTCCTCATGAGTTTGTTATCCAGAATTCACCTAACAGAAGCCAGGCGCAGTCGAAAACGAACCCAGTGCTAGGGAGGCTGGGACAGGCAGATTCCTTGGGCCACTTGACTAAATTCGCGGAACTTAGACCAATGAGAGACCCTGTTTCAAAGGAAAGATGGGTGGTCCCTGAGGAATGACAAGTGAGGCTGTCCTCTGCTGCCCACAGACACACAAACAATGCAAAATGAACAGATACCAAGGTGACTGTATGAAAGTGATCCTCTGCCTGCTTCTCACTTCATGGACATGACATATACGCATGTCTTCTTTATTTCCTCCATTTCAGATAGAGTTTGTTGTTACTGATGATGATAATTTTGCTTGTTTTTAGTGTAAGGCTCAAACCGTAATCTGATAATAGGAGCTTGGGCACAAGAACTGTTCTGGATTGAATTAGCCTTCTCTGTAGAATCAGACATCAGGGAACTATTTTTTGTTACATTCATATATAATTTTGTAATCACTTTAAGTCTGCTTTTTGAGATCTATTTTCTATAAGAAATTCTTTTTTTTAGAGAGTCTTAGTATACACTTTTAAATTTTCCCAATATTTTCACTAAGTTGTGCATACACACATTTATTTTTATGAATATCTCATTGGGACTGTAAAACATACAGTAATAGTGCAAATATATAATACCCATGTCATATGTTTAAAGGCTGCGTTTAGTGTTTTTAATATAACTATTTTTGTTTAAAGCAATAATGTCCTAAGAATATGTCAGTTTAGGTATTTTATTGAATTTTTGTCAAAATATTTGTGTGTTATGTTCCTAACTGACCTATAAGCAATAGAATGAGTTAAAGGGAAAATTGCAATTGAGACAGTATTTGGAATATCTGTGATATTTTAATATTTTATCCAGGCGTGATGGCTCACACCTTTTATCCAGCACTTGGGATGTTGTGGTAGGAGGTGTGTTGCAGTCAGCTTTCTAGTTGCTGCGCAGAAAGAACCCAAACAAAAGTGGCTTGTAGAGGAATGGGTTTATTAGGCTTATGGACTCGAGGGGAGACTCCATCCTGGCAGGGAAAACGATGGCATGAGCAGAGGGCAGGACATCACCTCTGCCACAGCACTGCAAACAGCGGCAGGAAGGTGTGCCAAACTCTAGCAAGGGGAAGCTGGCTTATAACCCCATAAACCCGCCCCTGACAACACAGCTCCATCGAGGTTGTAAAACCCAAACTGCCATCAGCTGAGGATCGATCTATCAGAACACATTCAATTGTTTGTGGGGGACACCGGGCTCAAACCATGACAAGGTGTGAGTTCAACTTGAGATCGAGTGAGTTCCAGATGAGCCTAGGCTAGAGGGAGACCTGCCTCAAAGAGCAAACAAACCAAAAGAGCAAAGTTTTGTTAAAATATTTTTAGCGATAAATAGGTATTGAACATCTGTTTCAGTTTTGCTGGATGTGGTAGAAGTGAGTTCAGAGACAGCTAGCTCTGCATCAGTGTGTGCAGTCCCTGTGTTGGGTTCTCTGGTGGTTTGAATGGAAAATGAATGTCTCCATAGCCTCGTGTGTTTTGAATACTTGGTCTCCAGCTGGTGGTGGTTTGGGAAAGTTCTGGAGCCTTTGGGAGGTGGAGCCTTGCTGAAGGAGGTGTGTCACTGGTGATGGCCCTTCAGTTTATTAGTCTTGTCCTTTATATGAGAAGTTCACTCCAACATTCTGACTCCCACCTCATCTTTTTAACCTCATTTTCTCCTTCTTTCTGAAGTATGGGAGAGTTTTCAAATTAGGTAACGTGGATCACTTTAATTTGTTCCGCCAGCCTTTACTGCCCACTTTGGATGGTACTAATGTCAATATTAGCTTGACTGCTAACAAAGCCCAGGATGCATGGGTGTGAGATCCTTCTGTCGATTTTCCATGACTTGGATCTTGTGCAGGAGCTACTCATGCTTTCCTGTAGGAACCACAAGGGTGTCGGCCACAGCAAACCATGCTTCTTTAGAACAAGTACTAATCAGACGAGACCAAAGAGGAATGGCCATGGATATTGAGACTTTTCTTTTTATTCTTCCCAGAACCAAACTTCGTGTCTTCCTATGACATTGGGAATTTTACCTACTTCTTTTTCCGGGAAAATGCTGTGGAGCACGACTGTGGAAAGACTGTGTTCTCCAGAGCCGCCAGGGTCTGCAAGAATGACATCGGAGGGCGATTCCTTCTGGAGGACACCTGGACCACCTTCATGAAGGCTCGCCTCAACTGCTCCCGGCCCGGGGAGGTGCCCTTCTACTACAATGAGCTGCAGAGCACCTTCTTCCTGCCTGAGCTGGATCTCATCTATGGGATATTCACCACCAATGTGTATGTAGCGGGGAGCCACCTCTCCCTCCTCTCACTTCTTCTCAGTGAGCCTTCTGTTACTTGACCCCCAAGGCTTCAATGTTGCTTGAAAGGAAATCTTTCTTATTTCCCTGGGCCAACAGCCAGAAAATGACAGAAAGAGTCTTTTCAGCATAAATTAAGTTTTTGGTAAAGATCTACGCTGTGTGGAATTGGCATGAGGAAAATGAAGCCAACCCAAGAAGTTTTAGTTCTTCTTTAGGAAATAGTAAGTGGGTTATAAATCGCTCCTTCCTGATTTGTGAGTGTGTTCTGGAAGAGTCTCAATAATGACTGCCTAGTTAATGGGCTTTCTTTTGAACACAAACCATGCATTTAGGAAGTATGGACACAGCCTTGTAGCAAAGTCTCGTCTTTGTTATAGCATCATTGTTGCCTTAACCTCTGCTTTTGTAGGAGATGCGCAACGCAATGTTCTCTTCTCAGAGCTGAGATTTAAACCATTCTAGGAAGCAGCTCACTTGGGGACTGTTCCTGGGATGACCAGAAGCTGCTGATGGGAGGAAAGGTTTGATTTTGGCTTACAGTATCTTGAGGAAGCTTCATGATGGCAGAGGAAAGAAAGCACGGCGGAAGGAGAGGCTGGACCTGCCACAGCAGGTGTAAGCAGCAGGAGAGTGAGCCAAATACCACTGACAAGCTGGGGGCCAATAAACCTCAGACCCCCCCCCCAGTGACTCCCCTCCTCCAGCAAGTCTTTATCTTCATCAGCTGGGATCCCCACATCAAAACACATGAGTTTAGGGGGTTCACTTAATTCAAATCACCATGGGGCCATATCTCTAAGAATACTTTTACTTACAAGTTTCTGGAAATGTTGTAGCATTTTTGTCTCATTTGTGAAGATACTTGTAGCATCAGAACAGTCAGCATTTGGGTTGGGAAAACACGTTATGTCCAGAACTCTCATCTTCTCTTAGCCTGGAGTGATCTGTGACTGCTTTGATTCCCCTCCCCGAGTTGTTGTGCTGTGGTAAGACTTCACAAGAGCACCCTGCCCTGCTTAGGCATTGGAGAGCCTGTGGAGACTGAGGTGTGCTCCCATGAGAATCAGCAGTGTTTGTTTATGGTAATATAGTTTGGACTCTGGCTTGGCCCTCTGAAGTGGAGATAGAACAATCTGGACAGTTACCAAGCAATTGAATCCAAAGCAAAGGATCTGAATATGGGTAGGAAATGCTCATAAGTGCGATGGGCGAGCTGTTAGCCCTGGCTTGTCTGGGATCATCCACTCTTAGCACTGATATGTGCCCTGTATTTGGGGAAACCTTAATCTAGACAACCTGAGAGTAGGTTCCGCCATGGTATCTGCTCCACACCTTGTGTATTTCACCTCTCCTTGGCACCTCTGGCATCTGGAGCCTGCCCATGAAGTGCTTTCCTGCACCAGGTCCTTCACTGCCTCTGCCCTGTCCCTCCAGCTCCTTCCATACGCAGAGCTCATGTTGACGAGGAAACCACAGAGTCTCCAGGCTCCTGTCTTAGGTGAAGTTGGAAAACTGTCCTACGGCCTCACAGCCACCTTCCATTGAGGCCATCCATGTTGTAAATCTGCTTTCAACCTTAGAGGTCATTTTCACTCCTTGAGCATTTTTTTTATAAAAAACAAAAATCAATTCATGGTTTCTGAACTTGATGGGCTTTCAAAAGCCTTGTTTAAGAAATGGTGCAGTGCAGGCTACACAAGATAAATGCTCAGTTGCTCCATTGACGTCAGTTTTACACACAATGAGAGCAAGACTCACTCAGCTTCCCATCCCCCTGGCTCTGGGCCAAAAACAACGGCAGGAGGCAGTCTGAAAAGCTCTAAGTACTATGTCTGTGCCCTTCCATGACAGGTTCGTGTTTCAGATGCTTGCAGACTCTTTGTTCAGACTGCAGATGTGCACCATGTCCGAAGTCATCCAACACGCAACTTCCACACTTAAAGGACTCTCATCTCTGCTTTCTCTTCAGTACTTTTCCTCACTTGATCCTGGGAACAAGTTTCTGAGGTGTCTCTTTTATTTCACACCTCCCTTCCTATGTGGCTTGTGCTAAATGTCACCTTCTCATCAGACAGCCGTATTCTTCATAAGATTGTGTGTGTGTGTGTGTGTGTGTGTGTGTGAGAGAGAGAGAGAGAGAGAGAGAGAGAGAGAGGAGAGAAGAGAGAGATTGAAGTAGTCGTTAATTGCCTACCTCCAAATTAGAGGACTTTTGTCCCCTCTCTTTCAGAGAAAGTGAAATGGACCATGGAAGAAGGTGGATGCTAAGCCAGTGATATTCACCTCAGCAAGGGTCAGGAATGGTTGGGAAGAAGTATTTCCCACTGTTGTCAGCAGCTTCACATTGCTGACACAAAGAACCTGACCAAAAAACAGCTTGTGGAGGAAAGGATTTAGGAGCAGAAGCTCCATGATGTCAGCAAAAACAGGAGCATGAGCAGAGGCTGGACATCCTGACCAACATCAGATGGACAACAGACAGGAATGTGTGCCAAACGCTGGCAAGGGGAATCTGGCTAGAACACCCATAAGCCCACTTCCAACACTACACTGCCTCCAGTAGGCTCCAGTTCCCAAATTGCCAAGAGCTAGGGATCAAGCATTCAGAACACATAAGTTTATGGGATGTACCTGAATCAAACCACCACATTCCACCCTTGGCCCCCATAAACTGATAACCATACATGATGTAAAATGAAATGCATTTAGTTAATTTTAAAAGTCTCCATACCTTTTATCAGTCCCAGTAATATTCACACATCCCCATTATCCAAGGTCTTTTTTTTTTTTAATTTGTCTATTAATTAGAAATACTGTATGGACAAATCTTATGATGGTACCCCCATTTCCCTCTTCCCTGTCCCCAACCCACTGAGGGCCCTCCTCAATGGGATTGTGGAACGGTCCATAGAATAGGGGTTATGGATTGTACAAGCAATAGCTTACACATTTTTTGTGTGTTGTGTGTTGTTATTGAGAGCAATGTCTCTGGATATTCTCCCCCGCCATGGCTTTTACGATTTTTCTGCCCCCTGTTTCACAAAGTTCCCTGAATCATCATGGGTATGTTTTAAGTCTGCTTTCCTGTTGGGCTCTTAAGACTCTCTGGGTTTTTGCTTTCGAAAATTTGGGGTATCCTCGGTGTCTATCTCCTTTACCCTTTCATAGTTTTCTGACTTGCTGTGGAGGGAGCTCTCTTGCTCATCTAGCCACTTCCTCAAAAGTTTCATTTGGGTCCTAGATGAAGAGTTAGGAGTGGGTCATCTCCTCCCTGGGTGTCAACCATCATCTCAGGCTCTGTTGGTGGAATTGGGTTGTCCACAGTTCTCACTGCCTTTCCTGTGTGTCCTAAATGCTTCTAGTCCCCCATCTTGGCCAGAAGTCCTCCAAGGTCTCCAAGTCTGCCAAGGTCTTTTAACTGAGCTGTAATACCAAAAAAAAAAAAAAATCCACAAAGGCACAGAACATTCACATTGCAAAAGATGGCCTTGGGCATAGCAAAGACAAATTAGACCAATACAAGATTTAAAACAAACAGGGCAAACAACAAACTCTAACTCCTTGTCTAACCAGTGACGTCTCCTCCACGTCTAGTAATTGTAACCAGCGATGAGTCCCTGGAGTTCCAATTCTGCCCCTCCAGCCCTGCTGCTTATAGCATCGGGTATATTCCATCTGGCGCCAGAAGCTCTCTTTGGCCACCATCCCATAATCCTGGCATCTCCAGTGGGTCTCCATTGCAACCCCATGGTTCATCCTCATGAATCCATCAGGCCTCCATGCAAGTAATCCAACAAGCCTGCTTCACATTGCCTATGGCCATTTCCAACAAACAAAACTGCATTGCAACCTCCATGACTTCTTTCCTAGATTTCTTATACTCCATAATTCCAGGTGGGCCACCAACTTGTGAATCCGGGGGTGGGGGGAAATAAACAAGACTTTGAAGCACAGAGCACACCTTCAGCATTCAAGTCCCTTACTTTCAAAAGAGTCCATATTCTTCCTGTTGTCCCAATGCAGATCATGAGGTCCAATCTCAATAGTTGAAATCTTTCAAACAATTGTAGTTGAATGGGCAGAAGTTCTGGACCAAAGAACACGTGCTGTGTCCATCTGCTCATACCAGTCCATTTCTATGCAAAGCATCCCTGCACAAGTTCTCAGGACACAGACAAGCAGAATGCAACACGTCTCTCGGTTTGTTTCACTGCTTCTAGACCAATCCCAAACCCCACGGTCCATAGTTCCTACTGCATTTAGGTCTTTCCACTCTGACCAGAATGGTCCATGACATTCTACACCGCGAGGAATCTCTTAGGCTGAGGTTTCAAATCTGTCCACAGATCAGTTCCAAAAGGCCAAAAGCCACACAACAGCAACACTTCCACTTTTTGGTAACAATGTTACAGTTGTAGTCAACTTCCCTGTGATCTCACAAAGTCCCCAACCAAAATCAGCTGATGGGAGGAAAGTTGTTTATTTTGGCTAACAGACTCAAGGGAAAGCTCCACGATAGCAAGGTAAAACTATGGCATGAGCAGAGGGTAGACATCACCTCCTAGCCAACATTGGATGGACAACAGCAAAGGAGAGTGTGCCAAACACTGCCAAGGGGAAGCTGCCTATAGCACCCATAAGTCTACCCCCAACAGCACACTTCCAGTAAGTTTTTAATTCCAAAACTGCCATCAGCTGGGGATCAAGGATTCCGAACATGTAAGTTCTGGGGGGACACACGAATCAAACCACCACACCCAGCAGCTATGGAGATTTCTAGAGCTCACACCACCCCTATTCATTTCTTCTGACAGGAAGAAAATAAGGTTCTTTTTTTCACTAGGAAGGCAACATAGAGACTTGGTCCAAAAGAATTAACCCTGAAGGTCCCATGCAAATCCTGCTTTACCTACTAAGGGCTGTGACATGGGTGGATTAACTTCTCTGTACATCAGGAAAGTCGAGATTTTAGGTCTTTAGATTCTGTGAGATATTAGAGGGCACTTGTAAAGAGCTTAGCAGAAGTCTCAGAGTGGTTGCTCCTCTTCCTCCTCCTCATTATTATTATTAGTATTATTGACTCCCCTTCACCCAACACTGCCTGGCCTGAGGCTGTCTCCTGAGTCCATCCCATGTATCAGGATATTCCTCTTGTAACCAACATCAAGCCACATGTTTAAAGGCTATTATTTTTGCCTTAAACTTATGCTTGGATTTCTCACATCCTTTTTTTTCCAAGGGTAAAGAGAAGAAGAATAAAAATAGCAGTATACATACATTCCTATGAAATGTCCACTCTTGCTCTCACTTGAAGCACCTGTGATCCATGTGGCACCCTCTGTCCATGCTGGGCTCTCACCATCTGCTTCTCACAGAGCTCTCACAAGTAATTAATATCCCAGTCTTTGGAGCTAGTGGAGGTACTGCTCCCAGAGGCTGACAGATATCTCACTGGGCCTACCTCGTTTTCCTTACCTGTGTTTGTTTCTTATCTTACAAAGATGGCATATGTTGGATTAGGAAAGACTGTACGGTACTGCCCGCTGTGGCTCATTGTTTATCATGTGAACACAAGCACAAGGTGGGTCTAAGAGTCTGGGGTTTCTGTGATTTTTTCCCTAGGATGTCGGAAATACTGCTTTGTGTAGACATACTGTTGGCTCAGAACATTAATGTGGGAAATGAATACCTGTCTCTTCCTTGGTCCCCATTTGTTTCTCTGAGAACTAAAGCTGAGCTTAAAACACAAATTTAGCCAAACACTTTTCACCATTTCCACGCTGAGTCCAAGGCACCAAAGCCCCGTGCAGCTTCTGCAGAGCTGATTCTCAGTGAAGGCTGCAGAATTCTGTATATCAAAGCTCCGCCAGTTTTCTCGCTGTCCCTCTGGATTTACCATCCTTCTTTTAAACCTTTGTAAAATACTTTCAGTTGATTATTTTTTTAAAGAATGACAGATAAAATCTGCCAGCTAAAGCGACCCGATGAATGGGTGGGGAGGGAAGCCTACAAAACTGATGTGTGGCTCCATCTGGAGGAGAAAGTCCTTTTCTCCCATGATATTAAAAGAGAAACACACAGCTCTTCACACGTCTTGTTGGTCCTGTCATGGCTGAGCGCATGCATCCAGCAAGCATGGCCACCAGTGTTGCATCTGCTTGCTTTCCTGTTTCCACACCTAAATATTTTTACATAAAAGCAACCACAGCGGCACTTCAGGTGTCCCTCTGATTCTAGCTGTTTGGGATGTTTGAGTCTTTGGGCCTGAGGTATCTAAGTGAAAGCTGCTGCCCCATGACCAGCAGAGATCAGAAGTCACTGGTGTACTTTCTGACCAGCCCACTTTTTTTTTCCTTTTTCTCACTACAGGAATAGCATTGCTGCTTCTGCTGTGTGTGTCTTCAACCTGAGTGCCATTTCCCAGGCCTTCAGTGGGCCATTCAAGTACCAAGAGAACTCTCGCTCGGCCTGGCTGCCTTATCCCAACCCCAACCCCAACTTCCAGGTAATCTAAGAAGAGGAAACTATGGTTATCCCATAATAAGTCTGCAGACACCTGATGTAGAGATCATGAGGCAATTAAACCTCAGGCACGTGCACGGTGTGCCCTGGGGACAACCTCAGCCTCAGGGTGGCTAATGCCACCTATGGCTCCTGGACCGAAGAACAGGCCTCTGCAAGTACATACCTGCCTGCTGCTGAGCTGGAAAGGGTGGTCCTTCTGTAGCAGGTTAGAAATCCTGCCTTCATTTAGTTCTAATGATGATGGACTCTGATCCCTAATGAATGATGTTCCCGTGAATAGGGCTCAGGGCCCAGAGCAGTAGATATGCCCAAACAGAATTAGAGCACTAATTGCACAATCTGACCAGGCTTCCAGTGGGGAGAATATAATGCGGCCATGGCAGCTGGGGACACAGAAGCGAAGCTGAAGTTCATGCATCTTTCAGTGACAGAACTAAGAGGGCTCCTGCCATGCTGCCCTTTGTAAAGAGTGACCCCAGCTCCCAGCATTCAGAAGGAACTGAGACCTAGGGATAAAGCTATCTGCTGTGTGTGCCCAGCGAGCAGGCACTAGTGTCTCTGGGGATGCATTTGCTTTAAGGATCCCTTCACCAGACATGTGCAGAAGCCCAGATATTTGCGATAACCTACAGTGAGAAATAATTCAATTTTTTAAAGAATTAGTTTTTCCTCTTGACATTAAAAATTGTATGCATTACTTATATGGTAGAGGAAAGTAATTAGAGGAACATGTTCAGAAGTTAGCATGAGCTAGAAGGGATAGTATTTAACACTTCAAAATTTAGTATAGAAATACACATCAAAAACAATAAAAGCTATTGGCTATCTTTCTCAGGCAAAATTTACAATTGCCCTCCGTGGTGTTCAGGTATCTGTCCCATTACAGATTGCAATCCCAATGCCATTCAAGCCTTCAGCCTGTATCATAAGCAGCCGCTAAAACAATCCTCGTTCAGACGCAATTGCACAGGGGCACAGTGATGGGTCCCAGAATCCAGACTCTTCCATAGATTTTGTGTTCTTTATGTTTGTTGTTTTTCTCTGGCATAAGGTCCAACAGAGAAACGTGGGGAAACAAGTCTATAAGGCAGAGTTTTAGAATTAACAGCCCTTAGAGGGGCTGGTAAAGTATCTAATGAATTTGATCAGTTCGAAATACGGAAGACATAATCATTGGTGGGGTTACTTATTATACAATGACCCTAACAAAGACCAAGCGGTAGAGAACATGTCACCTCTATGCAGTTCTTCACAATATAGGGTTACTGTGACTTAAAGGGAACCTGGCCTCCCAGAGTAGAGACGCTCATGGGTGGGTGATCCTAGAAGGCAAGCCCCACACCCTGACTGACTGCAGATCCCACAGTGGGATTCTCCAGGGCAGTGGGGCTATTCGCTTGCCAACCACACCTTCTGGGACTTTCTTGTTTTCTGATGTTTTTATACATATGCGTTGCATTTTGATCCGACATCCCAGATTGCTGTCCTTTGCCGTCCACTGCACCCATTTTCCTTCCACTAGTATGAGTAGCTATACCACAGGAGAAAATGAGTCTCCTTCCCACAGCAACGGTTCACTGTCACTAGCTCCTAGGGAGGTAGGGAGGGAAGTAACTCCATGAGCTCTTCCGTCCATTGCGCACCAATATCTGATTGGCACTAATGATCACATGCAAGTCTGTGCAGGAAACCACAGCAGCTGTGAGTTTGTGAGCGCAGCGGCTTTGCAATATCTGGACAACAGTTCCACAGCACCCCCACCCTTCCTCCAGCTCTTCAACCCTTTTCATCCCCTCCTCTGGAATGTTCCCTGAGCTTGGAAAGGGATGACCTATATATCCCATGTAGCATTCTATTCTTTAGGAATTCTTTAGGATAGTAAATCACCAGGGACACAAAACAATACTGTGGGCCAACTTCCCCTAGCAGGCAGGTCGTTACGTCGCATAGATCTGAAAGAGTGCCATCAGCTGGAAGAGTCAGCCACCTACACAGTCACCCTGAGAAGTAGAGCTTTTAGCCCAGGTGGGGATGCAGGTTCCACAGACCCTCCCGACAGGCAATGATCTCATGTTCTAGGAGTAATTCTATAAAGTCTCCTGACACTGACTTGCGTGTGGATGCACACATTGATTCCTTGACCCCATTTTTCACTTCTTTCCCTCCGGGCGTGGACATTCCCTGACGACTGACTTGTGGGCGCTTCCTTTTACTGGTCCTTTTACTAGGCATTTACAAGGCCTTCATTTTAGATGCTTTTCTTTGGTGATCTCTAGTGTCTTCATATCATCCACAAGAAGGGAGGAGAGCTGGTGTTTCTGAGGAGGGGGTGAGAAGCCAGACCTCCGCTGAGACTATATGCTTCCAGACTTGCAACATATATGAAGCCATTTGGATCATTTGCTGTGGGCTTGAACCCTTGTCAGAATGCACAGAGTTCCTTCCTGTGTAGGCGCTCATTCAAGGGTGTAAAATTAAATTAAACATTGAACTAGCTACGTGCCATTCTCTTAACTGCCAGATTCTCCAGCTTGGGGCATGCAGGGCATTTTATCAGATGCTGCAAAAAATATAATTTATTTCAGAAAGCACTTTCCAGCTTCCAGTCTTGGACCTCAAAGCTGTTAGAAAACCAGGTATTAGAACCAACATGTCCCCAACTTCATTTCCATCAACCTCTGTTGAGGATCAGTCACGATTTGTCTCAGGGTTAAAGTGTATAAAAGAAGCGAGGAAGACTGGTGGTAATTTTCTGATTCTGGGCTGAGCTATGGGGATGTTCTCACTCTCACCCCCATTTTTATATTGTCTTTGTCACCAACTGTCATTCCTAATACCTGTCAGCCTCCCCCAGCACAGCACTTAGGTGAATTCTCCATAGTTTTTAGGCCCGATTTTGCTGTACAGCCTAGATTCAACTACATGTTTCTCTACTCGCAAATTGCTTTCGCCTGTATTCTCTTCTCTTGTTTCTTCCTCTCCCTCCCTTCTTCACTCCCTGTATCTCCTTATCTTTTCCTGTTAGGAACTTGCTGCACCCTCTACCCACCATCTTTAAAGTTTCTCCTGGAATATATGCCAATATCTATAGTATTTGTGTAACCCATGAGAGTAACAGTACATACTTTACAGATGAAATAGCATAAATTTATTGCCATGCCGTCCAGATTTACTTATGAACACACTCCTACATTAACAAAACTAATAAATCTGTATGACTTTCTTGATCGCCGTACATTCAGTGTGGGCACAGCTTTATCAGGCAGACACAATAGTAATGCATTGAGCCAGACAGCTCCCAAGAGACTCAGTAAGCCACGAGAAGTTTCTCTGCATCTGCTGTTCCAATTAAAGTCAGCAACGACGTGGACCCCATTTAAATGATGACCATGTCTTTATCATCCACTGAGTGAGAGATGCTTCAGATAGTTCCCATCCAGGCTGGGAGGGCAGGGGGGATGGAAGGTCAGGGGGTGAGCAGTGAACTGAGCTGCACATCCGTCCTTGCTTCTTGTGTTCTCAGTTTGCAGGCTGCCTCCATCTCTGGGTGTCCCCTTAGCTGGTTCTGGTACTAGGCCCTGTCTTCTCTTACAGTGTGGCACCATGGAGCAGGGCCTGTACGTGAACCTCACAGAACGCAATCTGCAGGATGCTCAGAAGTTCATTCTGATGCACGAGGTGGTGCAGCCGGTGACCACGGTGCCCTCCTTCATGGAGGACAACAGCCGCTTCTCCCACGTGGCCGTCGACGTGGTGCAGGGCAGGGACATCCTCGTCCACATCATCTACCTGGCCACAGGTAGGAGCTCTGCCTTCCTTCAAATGATTTTCTTTTTACCTTCATCTCATTCTGGGTTTTAAAATCCAAACGTTCAGCTTTGGGCTCAGATATGGGTCTGTCTCTTCTCACAACCAGCAAGACCTACAGTGTTAACCTATTTTTATTAACTCTGTGCAGCATTTTGAAAATCTTAATTTCCCCTTCTTTTTGTACTTTATTAGTCATAATTGTATTGGAAAGAGAATGCCTCCTTCCCAATTGTTTCTGTTCTTCACATGCGTGTCTCTTCTTGTCAAGACCATCGTTGTTTGGGTGCTTTAAGACCATGGAAGGCTTCTGACATGCTGTTGCTGGGTGAACTCTTTCCTACTCTGGCCATGGGGACATCTTACTGGTGATGATCAACTGTTTCTGTGAATGGTGCGTGGCAGCAACTGAATGTGTGCTGGGGCTTGGACAGCACAGCCGATTCAGGCCGCAGTGCCAATGGTCCTTCAATGACAGACTCCAAGGTCAGCGGTGTAGAAGGCTTGCTCTGTTTCCCTGAATTCCTCACGCACTAATGGCACCCAGCCCAGTCTCAGGACAGCCCCGGCTTCACGTCCATGTCCTTAGAAAGAACAATTTCATGGTAGGATTTGTTCCTCATCCTCCTTGCTCAGTCCACTGCATTCTTGGCATGTTCTTTCAAAGCATGACTACCTCGTGTGTTGTGATGAATAGTACATCTTCTCTTGACGGAATTTCACAATTTGAAATTATGTATTTCTTTTTTCATGAAGTTGCTACAATTTATGGAATTTTCACTGTTGGTTAAATTCCTTTGAAGCACTGGGTGGACAAGGAGAGCAAATGGGCACATATTCTAAGGTGAAGTACAGGTAACAAACCCAGGCCCATCACCTGTAGAGTGAAGGCCAGCTGCTGCAGTGGATTCAAACAGAGGGACGTGATGGTGAGTCCCTGGAGGCTCTTGTGCTTGACTGACCAGGGGCCTCCACGCCAGGAGGTGACACTTACTGGGCACTGAATGAGGAGGAGCCAGTCCTGCAACGCTGGGGAAACTGAATGCTGAAAGTCTGCATCTGGTCAGCAGGGAACAGTGCTACCAAGAGGATCGGTGGCATGAGGACAGGCGTGGCCATTGGATGACCAGATGGCTAGATGAAGTCCAATCAGTAGGAAGAACGGATGGAGGCAGGTGTTGGCGGTAGTCAGGGGAAACAGCTGTGGGGAGCAGCAGCTTCTGCAGCTCAGTGAAGCAGGGAGGGAATGAATCAGGCATCTGATTGTTGTGAGAGTTAAGCAAGGGTCTTTTGTTGTCTTGTTTAATGCAAGAGAAGAGGAGCCTTGCACTGTCTGTCTTGCTCACTGGGCTTGCTGAAACCATCACTTTGGAGATGAGTCCATCAGCACATACAGGGGAGGGTACGCGGAGCACTGTTTACGACAGGTCCATAGGAGTCAAACATTTGAGGGTCTTTACAGTATGTTTGAATACAATTAAATCAAAACAGTCCAACAGTGAGGTTATTGATATGAGATGAAATAGTCAGCATCCACTTCCTTCTAGATGCCTGTGGAATTCTGGTTGGACTGACCTCAAAGTCCCGCTGAGGCCCCCACCACCACCACGTGCCCCTTCAGTACAGGATGCCTCACTTAATTACTCTTCTTCACTTCATTATGCCCCACTGATAGAAGGTTTGGAACAATCCTGCCTTGAGCAAATCTACCTGTGACATTTTGAACAGCTCCTGTGAGTCTCAGCACTTGTACAAAGTATTAAAATTAAGCATGCGCCTTTTCACACACTGTGCACTTAATAAGCACTTAATAAGCTTTTATGTGTGCTGGGCCATGGTACTGCCCATTCTATGTTTTCAGTTTGGACATACTGTCTTGCCTCTGGTTTTTCCGTTCCTTTTAGGATGTACTGTGACACTTTTATTTCTTATTTTTTTACCTAACCTCAATTCTGGTGTGTTCAAAATTTTTCTGACCTCAAATTTTATCTAACCCTAAAATGTCCAAATCTTAAATTGTTCAACTCTGAATATTACAAAAATTAGAGTGAAATTTCTGGCATGCAAGTTGTATCCAATAAATGGCTAGTCATAAATACTTACATAAACACAAGAAACTAAAGAATAGTAAACGAAAAAGACAAACATTTCCAAATCTTGTTTTGATTTGGAACATAAGAAATCAACTTAGACAGTCCTGCAGATAATAGATGGGCATAAAGGGGAATGTGTCTCCAGACAGGTTGAAATGCTTTTAACTGAATGAACTGACTGGGACTTGTGTTCAAGTTTACCATCTGTGGGTGTCTGCTTCTTCCCTGCCCTGAGGAGGACTGGACCTTGGAATGAAATAGTTATAAAAATCTCAGGACATAATTGGCTCAGGTCATTCCATAGAGAGATCCTGAGTTCATTAGACTACAGGAAAACAGATGGAAGAGGATAATTCACAGAAAGAACACTTGGCACAGATACTTTTCTTGAAAAAGGAGAACCTGAATAAAATAAAGTCACAATTGGACTGATGATACCTGCAAAAGAAGAGAGAAGAGGAAGTTCACAGAGATTTAAGAAGAGGTAGAGCAAGCCATTCTGTTGCTAAGGTGATGATGAGCTGAGAAGCTTCCTGGGAACAGATGCAAAATTATCCAAGTAAATGTTTGCACTGTGCACTGCATATGTAGAAATACAGATGTAGATGGGAAAGGCCCACACAGACAAGGCCCCCTTGCCGTTGGTGTCTTTGCACCAGAGACCCCCCCCCATAGAGATAGCAATAAATTGTCCCTAAATGCCTCATTAAGAAAATTTCCCTGAGATGAGGACTGGAGTCTGCATATATGAACACAAACATTTGAGTAATAATTAAGAATAAATGAATACTAGATTTCGCTGGGTTTCCAAATTCCATGGGTAAAGAAGGAGCATTTGGAGGAAAAGACCTACAGATGTAAAAATGTCCGGAGGTCTTAGAGTCCTCAGTAACTGCACATGTCTGAGAACACAATGATGTAATTCAATAGTAATTATAATAATAATTATAATAATAATAATAGTAATATAATATATAATATATATAATATAAAAAATATAATAATAATAATAGTAACTATAATAATAATTATAGTCAGTCAGGGATAAAGAATGCAGCAGATATTACCCAAATGAAAAATCTTAAGCAATACTATGTCAAGGATTTCCATTACAAACTTGAAACAAGACTAGTTACTGACTAACCAGATTTGGAGATTTGAAACAGGGATAAAAACAAAATGGGTGTTGAAGTCTGCAGATACAGTTTATGGAAGAAGGGGTTTATTTCAGCTTACGGATCCCAGGGAAGTTCCACCAAAGGTGGAAGAGGCTGCTTAGAGAGAAGCAACAGCAGACACAGACACCAGAGCACAAATTGCTCTCTCCCACATTTGGGCTAGATTCAGATCCATCCCCCAAACAAAGTTTAGGGCTAGACCCCAGGACCCACCCTCCACACCTTCTCCACATCTGTTGGAGACTTAAGCACGAAGCTTAATTTTAATCAAAATACCTGAGACGCTATATATATACATACACACACATTCACATTCAAACCACCAAAATGGTGTAAATCTCAATGTCAGATTTAAGCAGAACAGTACCTTTTAAAATGAAAAATGAAAAATGACTCAATACTTTTATTCTAGGCTACTCTTTCCTTCAATAATAATAAATGCACATTGAAAAGTGACTATAACACCAGTGATCTTTACTTTTATAAACCAGAGAGTCTTTATGTGTAGCCAAAGAGTAACAAGAAAGTTCCTTGGAAGGAAGTTAGAGAGAAGATACTTGATGGGATGTGAATCCATTTTAATGAAGAATATGCAGTCAGCAGGGCTCTGGATGTGAGGAACACAGTTGGGTACTTAACGCAGCAAAGGACAGCTTGATGAACATGGCCTAAGGTTGCAGATCCTCCACTTCCCCTTATCCTGGGTCCATATCCATCCTCTGGGTTCCAGCTGTGGCCTGGTCAGGAAGATAGCATTCTTCCCTTTGATGCTGACCAGCTGTTGGCCAGAGCCCCTGGCTGCTCCTGCCATGTCTGGACCTGGGGGAGAAGTCTTAACACTGGACATGGAAGCTCATTCTTGGAAGCTGCCACTGGGGATTGCGGGGAGTTGATGGACCCCAGGAAGTGGGTTTCGACCAATGAGAGTAAACCAGCAGCAAAATCCCCTTTCCTCTGTCCTTCCTGGGCACTGTCAAAGGCGAGATGCCTTACGTGGGATCAGATGCCTCTTGGGGGCTCATCACAGCGCGCATCCACAGAGTGACCAAGCACAGAACCCCACTCCCCATTCCTCCTGCTCTGTCTCCCTTCCCCCAGCCTCTCTTCACACAACCCTGACCCAGCAGCCATGTTACTGCCTCAGCACAGTAAGGGATCCAGCAATGGGTAGAAGCTATTTCGCCCTATAGAGTGATTATATATATATATATGGGTGCATATGTAGTTAGGAATCAAAAATACTTCTGTGAAGAAACTCGGATCTGGGTGCCCGAGAAATGGTGCAGCGGGTAAGAGTGAAGGCCTGAGCAAGCCTGGGTTCCTTCCCAGATCTCTGCATAGCAATCTGCTTGTGCCTGTACCTACCTGTAACCTCAATCTTGTAAGAGACGGAGACCTGAGAATCACCAGAGCTCACTGCTAACAGTGAAACGGCAGCTCCAGGTTCAGTAGGAGAAAGAGATGCCATCCCAAGAAATCAAGTGGAAGAGCAATGTTCTTCTCTGGCCTCCCTGGCTGGTGCATGAGGTCCACACACATGCACGCATACACGCACACGCACATGCACACGCACACACGCATACACTATAGATATGCACACATCTTCGAGACACTTGATTTCAAGATCAGTATTGGAAGCGTGTCAATGGTAGAAGTAACACGTACTGCTCCACGCTTTGCTCATTTTAATTCTGGAGAACCTTTGCCTGCTCCATGTTGTTTCCCTCCTGTGCCTGTTACTTCCAGCCCAGGCTGATGGGGTGCAGATCTAGATCCCTGGCAAACGCCTAGAGGCCAGGGCATTCTGCAGACGGCAGGATGGATGCGTGTGAGGGAGGGTTGTGTGTTGGTGTGTCCAGGCAACAGATCACAGGATATGAGGAACTGCCATATGATCAAGAAAACCCACTACAAACCAGAGGATTTCTAACAGCTGGCGTGGAGCTCACTGGTAAAGATGGAACTCCACTCTGAGATCTGGCTTTGGGGGCCTTTGGCCTCCACTTTTCAGCAGGGATTGGAGCCTGTGAATCTGCTTGCAGTGACAGACGGACAGCATCTTATTGTGAAGGAAGGATGGGAGGGAAGCTGGGAAGGGCTAAGGCGCTTGGAGGCCTGAGGGGTCCTCAGAGAAGACACAGGAAACGCCTCTGGGCAGATGGAGCCCAGCATCCCTCTGTCTCTTCATCTGGGTTCTCCCTGAGTACTGTGGGTGAAATACAGCCAGGGACCTTCGCTCACACTTCTTTTCCCTTCCAGATATATTTTAAAATGGAACCTGACATTTTATTGCTACACTTTACTAATTAATCATTGTTAAAATCAAGAAATAAACTTGCCCATTAAAAACATACGTTATATTCTTGTAATTTATTTCCTCTCCGAGGGAGACATTTGCCAACAAGTTCAGCAAATGCTGAAATCCCATTCATACCTTTGTCTCTATTGTTTATTTCTGGCACTTTCTGTCGGGGCTTCGGCTTCTTTTCAAGTGAGTGTAGGTGAAGCTGCAAGGTAAGTCCCGCTGGGTGATGTTTGAGAGGCGCCAAGGAGGGCATCCTTTGAGACAGCAGAAATTAAATCATACATCTACTCCTGAGATTTTTCAATTTTATTAACAATTTGCAACTACTTAAGCACTATGAAACAAGTACTTCTGTTTGCAACACTCTTATGTTGGAATACAGTTTCTGTACCCATTCCAAACTCTGTCCTTCTAACTAGACATTCTAAATTCAATCCTAATGTCTACTTTCTTTGCTTATTGATGCAAAACGTTCCCTCCCATAGGTCAAAAGGAGTCCTGTGAAACGTGAGAGCCAATCTCATACAAAGGTGGGCTTTATTCAGAGAATGTGTGCAGCACTTAGCAGATGTGCCCCAGAATATCCAATTAGAGATTTTGAGTTAAATTATGCCCTCCCAAAAAAAGATATGTTGAAGTTCTCTGGCCCAAGAACCACAAATGTGACCTTCTTGGGAAATAGGTCCTTGAGATGTGCTTCATTACATCCTGCATCCAGTCCAACACGAATGCATCTTTTGGTTGATGAACCAGACATGGGAAGGGGTCATGTGACAATACATGCAGAACTCAGATGATCCAGGCAAAACAGGGACCAGCAGGAGAGGACGTCACTGGCAGGGCCAAGATAGACAGGAAGGAGTCCTCCTGAGAGCTGAAGGGCACATGGCCCTGTGGACTCCTCCCACAACATTGATCAAGGTCCTCAACTCATTGAGCAAAATTAGTTCTTAAGTATGAGTTTGTGTTCAGCCATATTAAAATGAAAACTTCTGTTGAAAGCAATGTAATGTATACCAGAGCACTTAACCTGTTATATTCAGAGATAATTGGCTTGTTTGATTAAATATAGGAACATTAGTACTTTTTAAATGTATTTTGCTTTTAACAATGCTCCCTGAATAATTTTGAGTAGCTTAAGCCTAGTTTCTTAACCACAGAGTAATATGTAGTTTTTTATGATCAATTAGTAATTGTAGCAAAGTGTTCAGACAGAATAGAATATAGTCAACTTCGGTTTTCATGGAGAGGCCAATCTGCCTGTGCTCTCTGTGGTTTGCTTTCTCTCTCTCACCTCTCCGTTTTGGATCCCCCTAAGGCAATAGTTGTCACCTTCAGTGTTTCAAGGGATCAATATT
This sequence comes from Zapus hudsonius, assembly GCA_004024765.1. Lineage (NCBI taxonomy): Eukaryota > Metazoa > Chordata > Mammalia > Rodentia > Dipodidae > Zapus > Zapus hudsonius. The sequence goes on from PVHP010012941.1 coordinate 40,482, forward strand.
GATTGGATGCTGTGCTGGGTACTGAAGATTTTGGTCTTTGAAAAACAACCCCTCAAAATACAAATCATTCCTCCCTACATCTTTTGTACAGATTCTGCTTGCTACAGAACTTTTATATAATTCCTTTAGGCTTAGTGTAAATTGAAGAAGTTTAAAGCAGGATACATAGGATTGTTCCCCAAAATGTCCTCTGGCTTAGACAAAAAAATCTAGTTAGTGTGTTATTGTTTTCTTGTGAGATGATAATGTCGTGACTCTAAAGAGGGTTTAATAGCATTTTCCAGCACCCCAGGTTTTCTTGTTTTGCTGTAGAGGAACGGTCTAGTGTCTGGTTAAGTGGAAACTTCAGGAAGCAGCTCTCCCATGAAGGCACTGACATTAGATTTGAAGAACACGCTTGACAATTACTGGCAGAAATTTTTATCCTGGGTACCTCACTTATGAGAAGATTCAGTAGACGATTAATTTGGTAAGGAATCTTAAAAGTGCTACTTTGAAGGATTCTTCCGGTTGATCTTGAGAAATAGGTGTCCATAGGTAATAAGGACCTCTAACAGAGTGTCACCCTTCCACTGTGAGCACCCCACCTGCCATGGGGAAGCACACACTGCAATGATTACCAGCAGGTGTGGACTCCTTTCCATGTCAGAGGTCGGCGTGTCTTAAAATAGTTTATACATCTTCCCTTCACTTTGGTGTGATTCTGGTCAGATCTACATGTGCAAACTGAATGTAACCCCAAATGTCTCCTGTGTTCATAACAGAGCTTGATGGGACTGTCTCCAAGTCACTGACAGTGTTTAAAATTGGGAAGTAAGGATCTGGACTTTTTCTTGTTTAATTTCTACTTTGTATAGAATAAGTAGTTATTAAGTAGTAGAAGGCAATTATATTTAAATTATAAAAAAATCCATGCTATGTCACTATGGGCTATTAATTTCATTAATTCTGAATGACCCCGGCTACGATTTCCAATTCGTTTGATTTGGCTTCATGTAAACTTAAAGGTAATATTTTTTATGGGATATATATGTGTCATGGTTTGATCCAGGTGTCCCCCACAAACAATTGAATGTGTTCTGATAGATCGATCCTCAGCTGATGGCAGTTTGGGTTTTACAATCTCAATGAAGCTGTGTTGTTGGGGGCGGGCTTATGGGGGTTATAAGCCAACTTCCCCTTGCCAGAGTTTGGCACACCTTCCTGCCGCTGTTTGCAGTGCTGTGGCAGAGGTGATGTCCACCCTCTGCTCATGCCATCGTTTTCCCTGCCAGGATGGAGTCCCCCCTTGAGTCCATAAGCCAAATGTCATGGTTTGATCCAGGTGTCCCCCACAAACAAATGAATGTGTTCTGATAGATCGATCCTCAGCTGATGGCAGTTTGGGTTTTACAACCTCAATGAAGCTGTGTTGTTGGGGGCAGGCTTATGGGGTTATAAGCCAGCTTCCCCTTGCCAGAGTT
>PVHP010012942.1:0-41928 GCA_004024765.1 Zapus hudsonius
TCTCTCTCTCTCTCTCTCTCTCTCTCTCTCTCTCTCTCTCTCTCTCTCATTAAGAACTTTAGGTTCATATGAACATACTATCCTTTGGTCATGATCCCATCCATCACATTACCTTCTCTTTTTTTTTTTTTGTTTTTGTTTTTATTTTTTGAGGGAGGGTCTCACTCTAGCCCAGGCTGACCTGGAATTCACTATGTAGTCTCAGGGTGGCCTTGAACTCATGGCGATCCTCCTACCTCTGCCTCCTGAGTACTGGGCTCACATTACCTTCTTTTATCCCCTACTCCCACTCCACTGAGGACCCTCCTCTTTGAAGACAGCTCTTCCTCTGGTTAGTTTCATTCCCTTTGTCCTCCTCTGTCCTCTGTTGTTGAAATGTTTATGGGCTCAGGAAAATGCATGTCTTGGGGGGTGTTGGTATTTGCTGTGGGGTCATGAACGTACTGGTCAGCTCATATTGGGAGAACAGGACACCATGGATCTCCTTTCTTTTTCCTCTTCCCCAATGTTCCTGGGGGAACATTGACCCTTGAAGGGCATTGGAGAGATCACCTTTAGCGTTGAGCTCCCAATGGCCTCGTATTTTGTTTTGAGGAGTTTTGAGTCTCCTCAGTGTCTGCCGCCATCTCCACAGAGATGCTTCTCCGGCTAGCAGAGAGCTACCCTCATGTTCGATTCCCCACCTCCTCTGCAAGGATCACTGAGTCCTGGCTGGTGTGCTAGAGATGCCTCATGAAGACCTGGGGTTTCTCTTCTTGTCATTCTGATGAGTGTCGGGTCTCCCAAGTAGTCAGCACTGCCTGTAAAAAGAAGCTTCTCTAAGCGCAGGTGGGAGTGGAATTAATCAAAGAGCATAAACTTACACTTAGAGAAGGCCCAAGGTCCTTGCTTTAACCGCTGAGCAATCCCTTCAGTCCCATAAGTACATTTTTTAAAGGAAAGCAGACATCTTAATATGACGGTGTCTCCCCTGGCTAGGCCCTGGCTCTGGACACAGCAAACTTGACCGTCTGGGCCATCTTCTCCTGACCTCATCTTCAGTGGGGCCCAGGAGAGCCATAAGCCTAGCACATTAGGAGACATGGGGAAGGATGTCCAGAGTGAGCTTGGAGAATGTCAACCAAGACTGTCATCCCAGGTCACAAGCTCTCAGAAGTCGTTTTGTTTCCAGAACATTCTCAGGTATTTATTTCCCAGCCCCCTTCTTCACACTCACCCCTGAAGCTCATGGGAGACAGCACTGCTTCTCCCCCCAGCTTGAGGGCAGGTGCATCAGTTGCTCTGGCTCTCTGCTTCTCCTCCCACTCTGGTGACTACTCCTGCTTTTCTATCTCCTCCTGCAGAAATCTTCCCAGGGGTTCCAGTCCTGGGGACCCTGAATGACGTCTGTGCCAAGCTCACTTGTCTCACTGCAACATCATGGCCTCATTCATCTCCCATATCCACTCCTGGATGTCCTGAAGACAAAGGCCATGAGTCCTCAGCCCCAGAACTGTGTGCCTGCTTGCTTCCATGTCTCATTATAGAAAACAGTTTATTGCAGGGAGGAGGTATGAGGTGTTGGGCAAGAGAGAAAATTACTGGGAAATTTTCAATGAACTACAGAGGGAAAAATGGCAGTTCAAGGAGATTCTCCTAATAGTTTCTTCCAAAAATATTTTTAGTTTGACAGAAGATTGTCCACAGTTCTGGTCATGTAACACCTGACCATCACATTAAGTGAGGGAATGGGGACCCAGCAAAGTGAAGAGGTTGCCTGAATTGCACAGCAGAAAAAGCAAACAAGGCCTGATTGGCTTGCAAGTCCATGCTTCCCTGGGCTCACGGGAGGCTGGACAAGCCCATGCTTCCCCTGGGATCACAGGAGGCTGGACAAGCCCATGCTTCCCCTGGGATCACGGGAGGCTGGACAAGCCCATGCTTCCCCTGGGTCTCCATGAAGAAGGAGATAGACCTGGGGCAAAGCCTCTACCTATCCATACAGAACCCAGCAGAAGGAAGGGGTAGGTGGGAGTCTCTTCCTAAAGTGTCTTTCCTGGCTCCTCTGCTTTTTCTTATGTCCATCACTGCCTGCTGTGGACTGACTGGACTGTGTCCCTCCAAAGTCCACAGGTTGAAGCCCTACCCCCTAAAATGACTGAATGAGCAGGTGAGGCTCTTAAGAAAACACCAAAGGTTAAATGGAGTTTGAGAGAACACCAACTCAATAAGTCTGTTATTCTTTCAGACATCAGATAGCTCTTATCCACCCCATGCCCCACACAGAGAGGGTAGGTGTGGACATGACCAAAAGACGGTCATTTGTAAACCAAAGGACAGAGGTCTCCGGACACACCAGCACCTTCATCTTAGACTTCCAGCCTCCAGGCAGAAGAAGAGAAGGATTCAGATGGAATCACAGTGCTGGCAGGATGTGGTGGAGGCAGGAAGGAGGTTGGCTCTTGGAGTCAAGTATGGTCCATACTTCCATGTGATGTCCAGCCTCAGCTCATGCCATGCTTTCCCCTGCCATCATGAAGCCTCCCCTCGAATCTGTAAGCCAAAATGAAAACCATTCCTCCCATCGACTGCTTTTGGTAGGTTGCTTTGAGCCAGGAACGAGAAGGTAACTACAACAGATGCCAAGAAGGAAGAGGAAGCAGTAAACGATGTGGCTAGAGAATCAGTTGAGGACTGTTCAACACACCAGCCATTTTTAAAACTTAAAGGAAGCCCCCTTGTAAAGGCCTCTTCTCAGCACCTCACTCTGTAATCCCCACTTCCTCTGACTCTGGATGCTCCTCTGATTCCAAAACCAAAGACTCAGTATTGAACCTTTAAAGAAACTTTAAATCCTTCTTAAGATTTTTTTGGGCAATACTTGCCTCTAAAAGTCTTTTTTAAAAATATTTTAGGGCTGGAGAGATGGCTCAGCGGTTAAGGCACTTGCCTCCAGTGCCTAAGGCCCTGGGTTCAATTCCCCAGGACCCACATAACCAGACCCACAAGGTGGTGGCCCTGGTGCTCTCTCTCTCTCTCTCTCTCTCTCTCTCTCTCTCTCTCTCTCTCTCTCTCTCTCTCTGCTTGAAAAATGAATAAACAAAATATTAAAAAATATATTTTATTTAGTTATTTGAGAGAGAGTAAAAAAAAGGAAGAGGCAGTCAGAGAGAGAGAGAGAGAGAGAGAGAGAGAGAGAGAGAGAGGGAATGGGTGTGCCAGGGCCTCCAGCCACTCACTGCAAATGAACTCCAGACACATGTGCCACCTTGTGTATCCGGCTTTACATGGGCACTGGGGAATCGAACTCTGGTCCTTCTGCTATGCAGGCAAATGCCTTAACTGCTAAGGCATCTCTCCTGCCCAAAGGTCTTTTATAAAATTAACATATATAAATTTTTTTCTAGGTTTCTAATTCTCAAGGATTACTTTTGACAAATATTACTCAATTACTATTTAATAGATCTTTGTTGATTGGTTAAAAAGTAAAAAGAATTCTGTTACAGCCCTTGGTGAATGACAACCATTCCAGAACACTTCAAAGTGACCCCTATAGCTCCAGAATTCTGGTGGCTGATACCATCTCTGCCCTGTCTAACACTGTCCTCACCTTCCTGATCCTCCTGCCTCCGCCTCCTCAGCAATTTCCTATGAATATGGACAATCATAGCCAGCTGCTCCTACCCTCCTTTCTTCAGAGAGACACACAAAAGGGGCTGATGTGTATCCTAGGGGCAGAGGGCTTCCCTGCCATGCTTAAGGCCAGGATTCAATACCCTACACAGAAAGAAAAGAAAAAAGATAAACACCAATGACTTAATCTCTCCACTAGAAAAACAAACAGTAATAGTAGCCAATATTTCATTTTGATTAGCAACGATTTCAGTTTTAGGACTCCAAGACATCCATCAGCCCCATTTCCATAACAGAGCATCCCCTGATGTTTATCTTTTTAATTACTAAGATGAAGTTTATTAAAGCTATAGGTTCATTTTTGCTCCAAGGACTCTCAAAAATAGAAAGTGCTTTCGGCTGGGAAATTGTTTCTGAATGGCCTTCACGGAAGACACAGAGGGGAGAGTGGATGGTGTGGATCTCTCCCTATGGGCTCCACGGTTCCAACAAAGCCATCCTCCACTGACACTCATTGGAATAGAATGGGCATAGGGCTCACAAAGTGAATAATCACCAGTGTGGAAGAGAAGGTAGTCCCTTCACTGAAAATAGCTCCTTCTACCCAAAGGGCAAGTGCTTTGCCTTTAAGTATTCATGACATCAGAGAGAAAGCTGTACACACAACCGCTACAATGCCAGGATGGGCCTTTTAGACTGATGCTGGAAAAAAACAGGCTAGACTCTCACAAAATGGGGCATTGTGTCCAATAGGAAATGCACAGAGGAGGAAACACAAACGGCCAATTCTCATTTGTGAAAATGTTTATAATCCTTAATCATCAGGGAAATGCAAAGCAAAACAACGATGAGATTCCTCCTTACTCCAGTCAGAATGGCAATCAATAAAAATCCAACAACAATAGATGCTGGTGAGGATGCGGGGGGAAAAGGAACCCTCATTCAATCCTGCTGGTGGGATTGCAAACTTGTACAACCACTATGGAAAGCAGTGTGAAGGCTCCTGAATAGGATGGCTATAGAGCTACCAATGGACCCAGCTATTCCCCTACTGGGCATCTACCCTCAGGGTTCCTCACTTCAGCACAGAGACATTTGCTCAACCATGTTTATAGCAGCTCAATTTGTAATAGCTAACAATGGGAATCAACTCAAATGCCCATTTGGACGATGGATATCAAAGTTGCGGTACATTTACACAATGGAATTCAACTCAGCTGTAAAGAAAAATGACGTAATGAAATTTAAAGAAGAGTCAATGGACTTGGAACAGATCATACTTAGTGAACTCACACAAGAACAGAGAGACAAACGCTGCATATTCTAATCCCTCATATGTGGTTCCCAGTCAGGTTAAGCTTAAACTCTAAGCACACCTGACAGGTGAACTGAGAGACTAACAAAAGGGGTGGAAGAAATTAGAGGAGTAATGAGAGGGCTGGTGGAGAGATGCACTAATCTAAGTCAACACCATAAATACCATAAAATTCTTACTTTCATACAGTAAGCTCTCGAGGAAGCCGTAGGCATCATCTGGTAAGAAGGGTCCTGAATAGAGTGGGAGGAGCTTAACCCCAAGACAAATAGCTCTGCCTATAGTTGCCTGTCTCAGAAATTGATTGCTTCCCACACTGAGCTGTTGATCGAAGAGATCCACGAGATCCCCAAAACAAGACATGCGTATGTCAAAGCTCTTGAATGCCCTCCCCAGGTAAAAGAGAAAACCCTATTGCTGAAGATACCACAGGCTGCTGTCACATAACACTTGAGAAACCTGATGGATTCAGAAACCCAGATGGTAGCCTATGTAGTGCTGGAAGGCGTTACATGTGCTGCCAGGGGAAATTGGCCAATGATATTCTGAGAAAGCAGAGGTCACTGATATATAACACCAACTACTAATGTCATGAGAATGCTGAGGACACTGTTATACAGCAGAAAGCAGCAAGCCAAGAAGTGCTCACCTGTGCAATAGTGGCACTGAACCTAGGTGGGTAATCAAAGGCTTGCTGATTGGCTAAGAGATCTGCTCAGTGGCAAGGAATCCTTAGCTGGAACTGGGATCCATGGCAAACTCTTATGGAGACCAAGTACCCAAACTCCAATGCACACCTTGGTTTTAAAAGATAAGTGACTGCAAGGAAGCCAAGAAAGCAATTCTACCCCTACAGATGCTAAGGAGTTGGGTATGTGAGTAGCTAAAGCATTGTTCTGCTTCCTGCTCTAGCACAAATTATAAGCCCCCAGATGTTACAGCATCTGGAAGTGGCTACACCATTATCTTCTTCCTACGCCTTCAACTGTTGTCCATATGCCACAGGATACCAACGGACTCCTCAGCAGGACATGCAAAGCCTCTGAGGCCTGGTCTCTTTCTTCTCTTCTTCCCCATCCCAATACATGAAGATCTCAGACATCTTGTCTATTTCAGTGCCTCACAAAATCATCTCCCTATTCCAAGAACCAGCTCAACTCTCTGTTTCCTCCAGTAGCACCTCCATGTGTAAATTGGCTGTCCCTCCTAGGTGCCCCAAACATTGCTTTCAGCCCTCCCTGTCACCATTTCCTTATTGCCCTCTTGGGCTCCGAGGACAGTCTTCCGGTCCCTGCACGGGGGCTCCAGCTTTAGCTGCTGTTCAAGAAAGGCTATTGGACCAAATAGAACCACTGGGCTCCAGGGAGTTACCTTAACACACTCTCCAGACTATTGCTAAAAGTGTGTTTACCTAAATCACATCTGAAATTGTTGCCACTGTGATCAACTGTCCATCTTTTGGTTAGCTTGTGCCTACCATGTGGCCATGAGCTCTAAGAAATAACCAAACCAAAGGGGTGTGGCCAGTGGACGCAGAGCCAGAGCAGTCAAGTTAGAGGGTGCACATGGACATATATATGTCAGGCAATACACCACATGTGTTCTTTTAACCCTTTTACAGAGCATCTACCACAGGCCAGGCATGCTTCTGGGTACCTTAATACACTGACTCACTGACACTTTGCAAAGACATTCTAATAATTGTCCTCATTTTACCTATGAGGGAAATCGAGGCACAAGGAGTTCAAATACCCTTCCCAAGTCACAAAGCTAGTAAGTGACAGAGGATTTTCTGAAGAGCAAGGAAGACACAGAAATAGAAGAAAAGATTCTTTCAAAGGCAAATATACTGAGGAAGAAGGAAGGGTAGTGGGCATTACGTGGGAAGAGGGAGGCAGCCAAGCAGCAAGGTTCCAACGTCATCCATCTCTTTCTGGTTCTGTTATAGTCTCTGGAGTTACAGCGTTAATCCCACCAGGCCTCATGGTGCTCACCGTCCAAAAGAAATAATCATATAAGTAGAAAGTACTAGAAGGGGAAATCCATGGCACCATAAACCTGAAAAGAAACAGGTGCCTAATGAATATCAGGGGTCCGGAAATGCCATTCATTCTGGGACAATAAAATGAGAACACCTAAAGAAGGATGATAGTCCCAGCAGGGGTGGTGGCCTGGGCACAAGTCCTGAGGCCATCCTAGCAGCCGGAAGGCCAGGGTGGCAGGGCACAGAGTGAGTCAAGCAAGGGAGGAATAAGCCACATCACCTGAGCCTCTGAAGTGTGCAAGGGAGCTGCCGGGAAGGCAGGGTGATGGCAGTTCTTGAGGGCCACACTGTGCTTTATCCTTGAGGTGCAACAGAGCCAAGATGGGCATGTTGGACGCATTGATTTACAGATTTAAAAAATGACAGACGAACAAGGGACCTATAACCACAGCCATTCAATCAACACAGGATAGGCCAATGAGACAGAAACCAAGGATTTTCGACACAAGGACCCCTAAGCTCACAACCTTAAAGCAGCCTTAACACTCACCCACCACGACTCAGGGAACTGAGCGGAAGAGGAGGCGGAAAGATTGTGAGAGCCGTGGTGGGGGAGACGGTCCGGAGGCATGGCACCCATCAGTAACAACACACTTGGGCCAGGAAGACCGGGATGAGTACTAAGATGTACAGGATCCCTTGCCACAAGGACTAATACAGACAGCCCACGGAGGAGGATATCCAACTGATCAGGGATGGGGAGAGGGGGAATTGGGGAATTCGGGATAACAACTCATTGTTTGCCCACTAAATAATGTAACTCATTATGGACAATAAATATATATTTTAAAAAAGTTTGTGTGTTGGATGGTGGGAGGTTAGGTAGATGGAGTGACATGTGCAGAGGGCGAACAAAAGCCATCAGCCAAAAGGTCCCAGCCTAGAAAGAGTTAACCCCTTCCTTCCCCCTGATACCTTCATCAGCCCAGACACTCTCTAAGTAATAAGTTCTCATTTATCAGTGTTCTGCAAGGTAGCATTTAGAACTGACACAGGACAATAAATCAGGCACATATAATTTGAGCCCTGAAGTATAGTAATTCTTCCTTGAATGCAACATCTGGTACAGATAATGCAGCTTGTGGAAGGGAGGGAAAGGGGCTGTGCCCAGCCCTCAAGATTGTGCATACGGGGCTTTGAAGCCCACTTCCAAACAACCCTGTGGACTTGAAAAGGGTTGTTTTTATTATTCCCTCTGCTGGCCGAAAGAGGAGTGAGCTAATTCTAGACTTGCCAGTTATTAATTAAACCCTAACTAAATATGAAATCACATGGAAATGCCACTTCCCACTCTGTGCCTCCAGCCTCTGGGCACTGTGGAGTCGTTCCTGCATTTGCTGCCCACCAGCTCCATTCTCCGCTCCATGTCCTGTTTCCTCTGTGGACTTTTCTCACGAGGGTCCCTGGGCCTTTGCTCTGTGTGCAAACAAAATCTCATTTTTAGCTGGGGAAGAACACAAGGTTGAAATTTCTCTAAAACAGCAGGGGGGAGGACAATAGGGCTGCAGGAGACCAAAGACTGCCAGGCTGGAGAGGTGCCACACCCTCCTGCTCTGTACTCCCCAGGTCCTCCATGGGTCCTCAGAAGGATGTCCCAGCTTCTCCTCACACTTCTGCCACACAGAAGTGGTGAGAATAACTACCTTGTGGCACCAGAGCTCCTGCCTCACCTCACGCCAATTAGACCACTGACCCTCAGCACGCAATGGGCGTTAAATGAGATGCTTCTTATGGTCAGGAAGTGCTTCTGGCCAGTAGTTCTTAATAAAGACTAGTTTTCTTTCCCTTGTTCTTACACACCTCTAAGATGACAGGCTTCATGTCCATATTTTACACATGAATTTCCCCCATTCTAGGAGGTGCCCTCTCCCACCAGGACCTTGGTGCATCTCAAATGTTTCTAAACTGTAATTTTCTCATCTCTAAAACTAGAGACCAGTGCCCATGGAGGAACATTGTTGGAGAATTAAATAACAGGAGCAGCCAGGACCTTAGCATATGTTAGACTAGATTATCTGACAAAGGTCCTCAATGTGATTTAACCGGCATCTGTGGTTGAGGAAGAAAAGATTAACCAAAATGAATTCCATCAAACTCGGCTTGCTTCCCATGGAGGCTGAGATACGTGAGCACCAGGTCAAGAGCATCCCACAAGCACTGTGCAAAGTCATATGTGTTGGGCAGATTTCTTAGCAAAACCTAGCTAAGATCATCAACTTAGGTCCCTCCAGCCCCTCCAGGAGAATGTTCCATCCTTGTCCAAACACAGCAATGGTCACTCGTGCCTGAGTAGCATTTCCCAGGCTGCTTCTTGTACAGAAAGAAGCAATGACAGAGTTCTTGTCACCAGTGACTTCCCTTGAAACTCCATCAGGGGTTTTCAATGGTGCTAGTCACTGGTAGGAAACAGAAATCCTTCCATGGAAATTGTCCGAGTCAGCCACACACTTCTGGGATGAACCTTCAAACCAGGCACAGTTTATGGGAGGAAAGGATTTATTGAAGTTACAGATCCAGGGGAGGTTCTATAATGGCTAAAGAGGCTGGTCCTCTTTCACAGGTCCAAGCAGAGACAGTGAGAGAGAAGCCATCACGAACACCACACACCAACCAGCATAAACAGGTAGGGGGAAGGGGAGAGGGAGAGAGAGATTTCCTTCCCCTTTATATTGTCTTAGGACCAGGTCTTGCAACCCTTTCCCAGACATATTTACTCCCAGAGTCTCTGGAATTTTTTCCTGCACTTTTTTTTTCTCAGGAAGGGATGTTTGTTTCTAGCCTTGCCCCCTCCAGCCTCCTTACATCCTGCCCCCTACTGAGAGGGCTGCCTTCCTGTGAACATCCTCAGAGACCCAACCAGGTTACCAAACAGGTCAAGTTGACAACAAAACATAACCATCACAGAAACAAACAAAATTTGAGGGACTCTTGCATGTGACTTACAAATTCCAAGCATGCAGTTCTTTGCACTAAAAACTAAAAACCATGGATTCCCCATGAACAAACACACTTCCATCTTTTATTAGAGCATGTCCAGCATGGCAGAACCTGTGCAAGCACCAGCCATGCACCTTGACTTTGTAGAAGTCCATTCAAGTCCAATCATTCTTCTTTTAGATTGCCTTTGGTATGCTGTTCTCACTTTCCAATTATCTCCTAGGAGCATGTGTCAGACTTAGACTTGAGTTTCATTCTTCTACTGAGATCCCCATAATACGGATGCTGGAGATTTGGTGGTGAGCAAGAAGAGAGAGACAGTAAGGGTAGAATTATACCGAGTTACTTCGTTGCAATGTTTCTAAGCACTGAAGACCAGAAGAACCTGCAACAGAACCCACCTTAATGCCTTGGTTGATCTGAAAACCTTTTCGTGAGTAGTACACAAACTCTTTTGCCCATTTTGAAGGTAAAGATGGTCATTATACTGGCCTGATATTCATGACCTCACAGTGCCTGACACTGCCTACAAAAGAACCTCCAAAACAATGATGGCATCGAAATATAAGAGAGAGGAATTGGAAAGAAAGAAGGGATTTGGGAGGAGGAGAACGGGGATGGTGGGAGGGAATTATCATGGCTTATTGTCTATACTTATAGAAGTTGTCAATTTAAAAAAAATTTAAATATGGGCATTTTACAATAGTCACAGCAACACAGTTGTTGTGAAAGGAAGGGAAAATGGAAGACAGGAAGGATGGGACAAGGGCAAAACAAAACATCTGCACATTGTAAAGTGCTACATAAGAAAAATTTAAGAAAATTTTCATTTCTGTACCCTGGAGTGCCAAGATTGTGCTTCCAGTACAGATTAGGACTAAGGACACTAGAGATAGGTGTCACATAAAATCCCTACTCCATGTTCATCTGCTTTCCAAGTAAAATATAACAACATAGAGACTAACTGAGAGGGGGAAGAGATATAAGGGAGCATGGAGAGGGAATCATAATGGTTGATTGTCTTTAATTATGGAAGCTATTAATAAAAAAAATTTTAACCTGAAAAAAGAAAAGAAACCAAGAAAAAAACAAAACACAAAAGTTGTCCTATAGCAATGGTTAACTTGAACACATATGCAAAATTCTATTTGTGTGCAAGAAGGGAATGAGAACTGGGATGATTGTCAGCAACATATGAAAAATGCGCGCGCGTGCGCACACGCGCGCACACACACACACACACACACACACACACACACACACACACACACACTAGGTGCCTAGGAAAATGCAAGTTTCCCTCTCTTTACCTCCTCTGCCCTCTCCTGCCCTTCAATTGCTTTCCATGTCTTCCTTTCCCCTCCCTCTAGTGAGGTCTTCATTTCACAAGCAGATGACTCAGCATTCCAGTGCCCTTGGCAGGAGGTTGTGGTCAGAGGCGAGGCGTGCCCTGCTCTGTCGGTATGTGGTTTTGGTCTTGGCTCCAGGAACTTCACGTTAAAAGAAAAGAAAAATAACCAGCATGCCCCTCACTCCTAATGGCCCACTTGTTCATGCTTTTTTCCATTGTAGGTGGTGGCATCTATTGAAAAGGAAGTGGGGGAGAAGACAGAACGGATAGCACAAGAGGGTTTCGTGGTTTCCCTTGCAGCTCTGAAAGCCAGTTTAATGAGAAAATACCTCTCCCCATTCTCTGAGAATTGAGCCATGAGGCATTCACCATTCTCTGTGAGCACAGCCAAGCTGGGGCCAGGGACAAAAAGTTGGCATGACAATTTCATGCCAACGTTTTAAAGGCCCAGAGTCAACAGAATAGCTGTGTCTCTCAGGATCTCCACATGGAAAACTGATTGTACAACTTACTCAAGAAGTTTTGCTTCCCTCTAAAGCTGACATGCTTCATCCTGGTGATGAGAAAAACATGAGCATCTCTCGTGTCTGCGGATGGAGCAATTAAGACGGTGTCCATAGAGTTCTGAGGGGACCTTTTGCTAATGAGGTGGATGGCCTGGTAAAGAAGCTATTGAGTAATAGGCAGGCCCACATGCTGGAAAGCAATGCTTATTATCCAGCAGCGATGTGTGCTGAGAGGTGGTCACGGGTTGGAACTTCCCTTGCTTGGTATATACTTGACTCTTCTAATGATGTGGAGGGGCAGGGACCTCCAGACACATAAACAATAACAGGTCACTGAGACCCATATGCCTACAAAGATATTGAAGGCCAGAGACCCTAAGTGACAGAACCAGAATCCGCACGTCACTCTGATGTCAGGGCCCATTGCTGTCTGGTTGTTACACAACACCTAAAGGACACGAGAAAGTGAAGCCAGAAACTAATAAAACTATGAAAGGCGAAAGAACTCAAAATCCACGGCTTAGAGGGAGAATTTCATTATTACTGCGGCAAATGGCACCTTATTTTTCTTAATTTATAGACTGGTGAATTAATGGTTCCCATGTCCTGAAGAAAAGGTTAGAGTATGGGCAGGCCCTCTACTGAAGTGGGCAAGGAGCACATATAATGAGTTTTAGAAAGTCCTCCATCCAAAATGTTTAAATCAAGTCTTGGCACATGAAAGGGTAAGCTTCAGCTATTGGAAAATTTACTTAGGTGACACAGCTCATTTCCTGATGAAGCCAGATTAATGGGACATTACGGAACCTAATTCCTGCAGAAGTCAGTGACTCACCTCTCCTCCTGCTGGGCTGCCTGGAGCTAGCTCTCCATGTGTTTGGCCTCCTTCCCTTCCTGAAAACCCAAGTGCTGGGCTGGGAAATTCGGCAGTGGGGAGAAGTAAACAAGGCGATTCTTCCTTGGCTTCCTGATTCTTCACTAATTAGGCCTTAAACTAAGTGGTCCCTGAAGAACCAAGTTAGAGCTGTGGAGAGAGTCATTGGAGTTCACTGTGAGTCCATTGGGCAGATGATCAAGGCTTTGGAAAGAACAGGACTGAAGAGGATGATGGAGGAGATATGGGTGCACCTCTCTGAATGAGGACAGCTTGACCATCTGACTACGGAATGTCCTGTTCTGTGGTCCCGGTTTTCTTTCCCTAAATGCCTCCCCACTTGCTCAACAGGCTCATGAACAATGCCGTCATAGTCACAGAGAAAAAGGTTAGCAATGCTGTACCCAGATCTCCTTGGGGGAGAAGTCTACGTGCGTGAGTGAACAAATGCCCAGCCTGTCACCAGCTGTCACCATGATGAGCACAGGGTGTGCAATCATTTACAGGGAACACATTCAGCTTGGGTCTGGCTAGAACTCTCAGTCTAATGGGGGCAATATTTATCCTCACTGGACAGATTTTGGCATGTACTTGAGTTTTATTTCCTTACCTATATTTCCTACCTATTGATTGATGCAAGAATAGCTTCTTCTCCACCATGAAATCCCTCACACATTACTTCTGACCAAGGAACTCGTTTTATGAGAAAGAAGTGGGACAGGGTGTTCGTGACCACGGGGCTTACCTGGATTTCACCACTCAGGGACTATGTACTAGAATGCTGGTATGGCCTGAAGACTCAGTTACATGGTACTTGTTAGATGACAAGACTCGTAAAGTTTACAGGCTCCAAATTGTCGGTTCATTTGCTATCATTTTCCTATGAACAGAGTTCCTCAGTGCAAGGACCAAGAAGTGGAAGGAGCCCATTTCGCCTGCATCTTAACAATTCATTCATAAAAATTTGACTCCCACCCTGCAGAATTTGGTGGAGATGGTTGAGAGGTCTTAATTCCCAAGGCTCAAGGGACACAACAATGGCTCATTGAACTGAAGTCAGAACTGACACTTGGCTGCCTGCTGTTCCGCACACCACTGAACCAACATGACCACAGATAAGAGTTCACCAATGACCTTAAGAATCCAGTTCTTCAAATCCACTATGGGTCAGATCCCCTTTGAATGAAGGTAGGGATCACACCATCAGGCAAAGGACCAAGGCCAGTGGAAAAGCCTGAAGGAGCAAAGAACAGATGGAGAGGAGTGAGGAAGAAAGGAGGTCTTAACCAGCTGTGCCCTTGAGTCCCTTGACAAAATGAGCAAGGCCGAAGCTGTGCAAGAAGCCACCTTCAAAGGCCTAACTTGGCCCTCCTTTCTGAACAAAATTGAGGTGCATTCCTCTAGTGATTACTTTATCATCGTAGCTTCCCTAGTGAAAGATACTCTGCCTTCTTTGGAGATTAATGAGCCAGAGAAGCTATGTGTTAGGGAGTTTAGGCTCTGAGCATCAAAGAAAAGTAACAAAGGTCTCCCACGAAGAAATAACATGAGCTGCAGACAGTTCTCTTGCTACTGAGCAGCCTGCTCACCCTTGCTATGTTCTAAATAAACCTGTTTTTCTTTTCTTCTTGTTGTGAGCATGTCTGTGTGTGTGTGTGTGTGTGTGTGTGTGTGTGTATGTGTGTGTGTGTGTGAGTGTAGGCATATGCAGGCTACATCGTGTGTGGAGGTCAAAGGACAACCTCAGGTGTCAATCTTATCCTTTGACCTTGCTTGAGGTGGAATCTCTTGTTCAACACTGTTAACACCAGGCTAACTGGGCAGCAAGCTACTGGGCATTCTCCTATCTCCACCTCTCATCACACTGTGGGTGTGCTGGGATTACAGATGCCCACTACAGAGTCGAGCTTTACATAGGTTCTGGGATCCAAACTCAGGTCATCACATGTGTGCAGCAAGTGTTTTTACACACTGAGCCGTCTCCCCAGCAGAAACGTATTTTCTTTCTTTCCTGGTGAATTCATTCACTGCTCCCCAATTCCTCCCCATGCAATGGTGGCCAGCCCACTCCAGTAAGTTAGAAAAAGAACTGTCTATGGGACCCCTCCTATGAAGGGGGTAGCATGTGACTGAGATCTGAAGTCTGAGGAGAAGTGCGGCCCTTCTGTGAAATGGGATAGGTGCTTGGAGCAAATATTTGCCCACAGTGGGAAAGTTAAGTAACTTGACCAACATCAGGGTGATAAGATTAACTCAGATACGGGTCACTCTGAGACCACGCCCAGTCCCATATCACAAGTCTCCACCTGCCACCTCTCCTTGCTCTTTGCTGGGAGAGCCAAAGGGCTGGACATCCTGGGTCCAGATCATCAGAAGCCAAAAGAGGTCCTGCTGATGGATCCAGACTTGAACAGCAAGGCTTTTCTCTGAAAGGGAAGTGTGGGGCTCACAGAAACCCCCAAGTGCTCACCAGGGGGACACTTGCTGGACAGCAAGCCTTGCCAATTACTCAGTCCCCTTTCAGCTGTAAGCAAACCCTTCCACATCACTGTTCTCAGTCCAAAACCAAAATTTTAATTTCCTTTGTGGGAATAAGGCATGGTCCCATGTAAGAATAAAATTGCTACTGACCACAGGGCAGGGGAAGAAAACAATCTGGGTTGCAAAGCCCACAGCTGCCTCCCCAGGAAGTCCCACGAATGAGGACAATGGCCAAATTGTTCCGCCTGCAGAGTGGAACCTTGCAGTTCCCAATGTGGAAGGCACTGTCTTTTTCTATTTCTTTCCTTGAAAGGCAATTTACTAGAAATTCTGCCAGATCTCTGGGGTTGGAGGGGGGACAAAGGGACTGGCAGTAAAATGAAACACCTCATTAATGACAAGAGCTGTTCTGCCTGGTGGCCAGAGAGCTTTCTGCAGGACCCAAGAAGCCAGGGGAGGGAGCTCCCAGAGTGCTGAGCACCTGTCACTGCTGACTTGGGAATGCTGTCCTGAAATCTCAATGAAGTGGCAAAGACCTCACAGTGTCATGGAAGCTCAGCTATCAGCATATTGAAGCAGCCCACTGCCACCCACTTATGCCATCGTACTTGCCCAACTCTGGTTTAGGGATCGTGATGCCGTACTCACAGGCAGTCACCAGGCAAGACTTGAGAGCTACACAAGGTTTCCCTTGCCCTAGGAACAAAGGGCGTTCTCACCACATTGTCCACTTGCAACCTCAGGTCCCTGCCTATCATTGGCTAAGATTCCTGAAGGCACAGGGTCCTCTCCCTCTGTGCTGGCCAACAGGTACAAGTTAGGCAGTGGGGGACTGTGAGACAAGGGTCTGGGACAAACAAACCTTTGTATTGTCCTTAAGGTTATTGTATCTGGACTCAAGAAAGATGAGAAGAAGGAGAGTGAAAGAAAAGGGTGAGAGAGGAAGGAAACCATTCCAGATGCATTTATCTGTTTATGCCTTGGTGTCCAGCCTTGATTGGAAGGGATGATCCAGCAAGATAACTGTGAGCGACAAGTGTGAAGCTGCAGGCTTCCCAGAGCCTCCTTAAATCTTACCCCAGTCACTTTTCCAACTTCATCATTTATTTTGAAAGAATGCAGGACCTTAAGAAGCCAGTCTACTTCTTTCTCCACCACCTGCCTCCTACAGAAGTCATGGAGGAGACTGTCAAAGAAAGTGCTTCAAACATAGCAGGTGTTCAGCACTGTAACTGCGGCCAGCAGCTCGCCCCACACAGTTCCCATTGGTTTCTTTCTTATTAAGCTTCCAGAAGTAGCTTCTGGTCAGGGTCTAAAAAGAATACACTTATGGAACCCCCTCCTTTTCTTGGCGTTCCTCCTCACCCAGGATGGCAGGCACCAGGGAGCTCGCTGGTCCATGTGTGTCTACATGTGTTTGCCTGGCTCCCCCTGGAAAAGCCAGCATATGCAGTCCTGCCCCTCACTCTAACACCCCAAATTGAAGCAAGCTGGTTATAACTGTGAGCCAGCCCAGATCACCCCAATTGGGCCCTGCTCAGTGCTTCATGTTCAGAGACAAATGGCTGCTTCCTCCCTAGAGCTGGTCCTGGCCAGTGTTCTAGTCTGAACAAAGAGAACAAGGAGCAGGGCTCTGCAGGAAGGCAGGGCCTGGCAGTCAGGATGAATTATGCTGCCCCTAAGCCAACCCTGGAGGCAGAGACAGGCCAGTGTGCAATGAGCAGGGGAAGTTCCGATGTCTCTAAGCAGCTGTTCAGCATCTCAGTCCCTGAGGACCAGCATCACTGGCCTTCTGGCTCCCCAAGTGCCCTCTTCAATCCATCCAAGATGGCTGCCGTCAGCAGGATTCAGTCCTCATTTGAAAATCAGGAACTGGCTAGCTGCCCTGTGCCAGATTCACTGCAGGCCAGAGAATAAGGCAGAATGGACAATAGGGACAAATTATCTGTCCTGTCCTTAAAAGGTTTACTGCCTAAAGATCTCACCATGACACCCCCTTGCTGTCACTCAGAAGTCCTCAGGGGCTCCCAATAGCCAAGTGAGTAAAGCAGACTAGGCCCTGGAGGCTCAGAGCTTGTCCAGCCATAAATCCTATTGTCACTGCCTATGGCCCAGTCAGGAGCTTGTTGAAAACCTACTCCCCCAGCAGGGTCCAAATGCACGACTTCTTCAAGCCTCCCCCTCAGCATGATCCTATAAGTTCACAGTGAGAAGAAATGGCAGAGGGTTACCACAAACCCTTAATCACTTGTGATTGCAAGGCCACAATGCTGAGAGAGATGCAGACAGTGGAGGCCCAGCTCATGAGGCTTCAGGAGAATCTATGGGGAACCAGACTTGAGGAAGTTCATGTCATAAGCTGAAAAAAGAACCTGGCTGCATTCTTCCCAGGTCCTGAGAATTTGAATGACACTGAACTCAAAGATAATGGACTCACTTCTCTGGTGGAGGAAATCTCTCAGGACAGAAGAACATTCAGGCTGGTGCTGAGGATGCAGCTGGAATTATCTGTTAAAAGATCGGCTCCATTAAAAAGGGTTCTCCGGTGGTGAACTGGGAAAACAGAAAAGGTGCCTTGAGGGGGGGGGGAGCAAGATCCCACCCATCAAAGGCTCTAACTGGTGAGAATGCCAACCTGTTTAAAAGAAGAGATGCTCCACCGTAATGCCTCTGAAGAGATTCACTGCTTGCAAATGACACAGAGGCGAGTGACCACAAGCATGTTTGGAGACACAGGCTGCATCGTGAGCTCTCAGCATCATCTATGTGGCTCTGGTTTTGGAGACATGGAAGATGCTGTCTTGAAGGGGTCATGAAGCTTTTCACTATGGTTCAGACCATGTGTAGCAGGGTCAGAGATCTTCAAGGAGACTCTAAGAGGACCTCAAGGTGAATCGCAGTGGAGACCCCAAGATGTTGGCGAAACATGGGACGGCTGCCAAGGAAAGCGGCACATTCAGCCACTCCAGGAGAGAGAGCCCGTGAGTACTACAGGCATCAGGGCCGGAAGGGGGCATGTCACTTTTTTGGATTGAGAATCTTTACTCTGTGTCATTCTTTGTTAGAAGTATGTAATTTTTTTTGATGTTTTAGGAGCTCACAATTAAGAAATTGCCTGAATCTCAGAAGAGACTCTGTACACTCACATTTTTGAGTTGTGTTGGGACTGTTAAAGACTACGGGCACTTTTGAAATTAACCTGAACATAATTTGCATCATGAAATGGACATGGGTCTATGAGGACAAGGAGTTGAAGACGATGGCTTCAAATGCAATGTTTGTGTCAAGTTGACAGGCAGGGTTTGATTTGTCTACTTGTCGACTTGACAGGTTTTAGCATTGCCATAGAAACAAATCTCTGAGTATGTTTGTGAGGGGTTTTCTAGTTCAGGTTAACCGAGGTGGGATGATCCTCTTTTACTGTGATGGCACCCTCCCAAGGACTAGGATCCTGGATTGTATAAAGAGAAAGCTAGCTGAGGACCAGCATGCATTGCTCTCTGCTGCCTCACTGTGGGTTGAACGTGACCAGCAGCCTCCTGTCAAATGCCTTACCTGCCAGGATGGATGATCTATTCCTATTCCCAACTTCCCCTGTTTAGGGATAAATAAGGAAAGCAAACTCTGAGAGGGGAGGTAATTCACCCAAGGTTACACAACCAGGAGGTCAGGACACCCAGTTCAAAGCAGATCTAACAGCTAACTGTGATCACTCCCCGCAACAGTTCTACCCACCTGGAGAACACAAATCTCAAGTTCACAGTCACAGCCTGCAGGTGCCTGTGCAAAGTTCAAGACAAACACCAGGCGTCTACCTGAGGCATCCTTTTCTCTTACTGGTAAGTCATTTAAATGCTAGTTGATGTCAAGAACATCCACATTCAAACGAGTCCAGATGTTGCATATTATAGAGTGGAATTTCAAGAGTGCATATGATTTTCTCAAGTTGAATGCAGGTCTTCCAATTCATTGCGCTCCAGTGGAGGGCTGCTTTGGGCCACACTCCAAGCCTCCCAGCTGGTACCCATTCAGGCCTCTCTGATAGAAAAGGGTTCCTCAATATTTCAACTGCTGTTGATCTGTGAGTGCTAGCCCCAAAAGCTGGGCCCTGTGTTGGCAGGTGACTGGCCAGGGCTGTTGACTCAATGATGCATGGAAGAAGAGTGGATTCCTCTTCTCTGGTAGCATCTTCAGTTCTACAGGGACCTTAGCTGTCCCACCTGGAAGATATGGTTTCAGTTGCTGACTCACGCACGTTAGCAGGGGTTTCCATTCTAGAGAATGCAAAGAAGTAAAGATTTCATGTCCCTCAAATGACACTTAGCCACATAATTCCGAATTGACTCTAACTGGTTTGGACTGGGCTCAAATGGACTCTGGAGAACATGTGGTTTTGCTATCATTTTCGTCTTCACTCTCTGGCAGGAGTCACTCAGACATAGTATGTAACACATAAGCCACTACCTCCTCACCTCCCTGCCTCCCCTGTCCATGGCAAATTAGACTAATTAAGTCACAAACCTCATTTCTTCCATATTCCAGACTTCAGAACCCTTCTCAGTATGGCCCTTGGCAGCAGCCACCAGACAGGTTGGCCAAGTGGGCACTCGACAGAACTTGAGTTGGCCTCTGCGCTCCTCAGCCAGGCCTGGGATCAGGAGAGGATCACAGTTCCTCTGAGATTGGCTGCACAGAGCTGAGCACGTACCTGGCTAACTGTGCCCACAGTGCCAACCCACGCCCCCTCTATTGAGAATTCAGAGCATGTGAACTCCTCCATGGAACCCTGCAGGGGATTCGAGACAAGATAAACCACATGCCTTTCCATTTTCCGTCTTATTCAGATGCTCTTCCTGTGGCCCACTGGGACAGCAAAAGCCTGCACCCTAGCCACAGAATGACACTGACAACTGGCCACCTCCTCCCAGGACTTCCCATTCCTGCTCCCTGGTCTGGAGCAGCCTCCTCCCTCCAAGTTCACATAGGTGCTCATCAAACTTGAGCATATATAAAAGGCTGGATTGTCAGTTCCCCATACACAGAGTTCTCATTTGGTAGGTCTGGGTGGGGCTCTAAGAATGTGTACTTCTCGTAATTTCCC
Source organism: Zapus hudsonius (assembly GCA_004024765.1). Classification (NCBI taxonomy): domain Eukaryota; kingdom Metazoa; phylum Chordata; class Mammalia; order Rodentia; family Dipodidae; genus Zapus; species Zapus hudsonius. The sequence goes on from PVHP010012942.1 coordinate 20,222, forward strand.
AAGTGATGCTGGTGCTAAAAGTACAGGTATTCATGGCCCTGGCCACCTTCCAAGATTAACTCAGCTTCCTTCAGGAAGACCTCCCATGGGACTCTCTCCCAAGCTGTGCTAGGTGCCTCCATTGAGGGCTCCTTCCCTCTGTGACCCTCGGTCCTTGCACACACAAAATTATGTAAGTCGATGTGTCTGTGTCCCATTTAACTTCAAGCTCTCTGGAGACCTCATCCATCTTCCCCCCTTTACAACCTCCAGAGGGCCGATGTCAGAAGACAGCTCACTTCATTTTGCTCACTGAGTGCAAAGCCTCCTCTGAGAATAGGGCTGGGGCAGCCAAGCCTTTGGAAAATAAATAATAACCAAACAAACATGCTGTAAAAGCAAGAGGACCTTAATATGCACCAGTCTTCCTTCTCCAGAGGACTAGCTCGGTCTCTTCTCAGGTCGCTCTAAGCTTCGGGTCTAAGCATCTCCCTCCCACTCTGCCACATTGCTGCTTAAAACCCTTCCATGACCACATGTGACCACTGCAAAAACAGCCAAGCTCTTCACCCTAACAAAGCCCACAGGTAGAGACCCCCACAAAACTTCCCAGCCATGCTTCCATGGCTCACCATCTTGTCCTCAGATATCCTTTGCAGATCCCCACTCTGCACACAAATAAATGTGCATTCTGTGCACAAAGTAGAAAAGCTGGGGAGACGCTCAGTGACATAAATACAATGGAAGGAGACAGCAGAGAAACAGAGAGAGGGGTGAAAGACAGACCGAAATTAGAAATTTGTGCCTCATTTAACCCATGGTGACCTCACTCTCTGATGGAGATCCTGTTTGTATTTTTCAGAAGGCAGTAAGAGAGCCAAGGTCATTCCAACTCCACCAATGAGCTACAGGCGGAGAGCTAACATCCTGGCAAGAGAAAAACCACCCAAATGAAACCCTTGAGAGAGTGACGGGATAGCAAGAGATCTATCACCACAAGCTAATCAGTCAACCCAGGATAAGTCAGCGTGACAGACACCAACGATTTCCAACACAACCTAAAGCAGAAGTACAGAGGACATAAAGATCTCAACAATAAAGCAGTCTTAAATCTCACCGACCATGACTCAGGGAAACTAAGCAGAAGAGGGGGCAGAAAGAGTGTAAGAGTCATGGTGGGGGAGAATATCCAGAGACACTGCCCCCCTCAGCAACAACACACAAAGGGGGTGAAACCTGGTTATCTCTTGTGCTATCCATAGCCCCCTACCCCATGGATTGATCCAGTGTGCCCACCAAGGAGGATACCAGTGGATTGGGGACAGGGAGGAGGGAAATGGAGGTACCAACACAATATTTGCTCATCCAATGTATCTAATTTTGGACAATAAAGATATCAATAAAAAAAGAAAAGAAAAAGATGGAGAGAGCAAATACACTGAGAGATAAAGGAAGGGGGAATGCAGGAAGAGATCTAGAGATACCAGAAAAGAAAGGCAAAAGGAAAAGAGATGATCAGACACTGACCACGTGTTTGAGTGACTGAGAAATAACAATGGGGAGGAAGAGACACATGGATGGACAGAGAGATCCCCTCAACAGATAACCAATGCCACAGAAAACTGGTCAGTCAACTAGGAGCACACACAGGCCAGGGCCTCCAGGTTCTACAGTGACCTCCAGCCTCAACAAGCCCACCAAAGGGAAGACACTGGACGAACCTTAAAAAATCTTCTCTGAGATCAAAACATCAATCAAGTCTTCATTTCACTATTTGTTTCCACAGAACAAGAAAAGCACAGAACCGGGGGTGACTGAGCGTGAGTTTGAGGCCACCCTGAGACTGCATAGTGAATTCAAGTAAACAAATTGGCATGAATTAAATCTAAGTACTCATCTGCATTCAGTTGGCATTCCTATCTTGTACCGAGAAAGCTGGTAGGTGAAATGCGACGCGTTTCCCTCGCCTCTTACAACCTTGAGCATATCTTGAAAATATTGAATATATTCTTTGAAATACAAAACCGAATCTTCAGATTAGTCCAAAGAATGGCACTCATGCTAGCACATTGGGGACAAAATCTTCTAGCAAATTCTAGTGATTAATGTGCACATGCCATCCTTCCCGAGGTCCCAGAGTTCCCAATGGTGGGGCAACCATTGCGATTTCCACTCCTTCATTGCCAAAACATGGGCATAAGTCCAATACGTAAAACTGATTTAAAAATAAAATTGGAATTTCTATGGTTTAAGTGAGATGGTACTCAGAGCTGTACGCATTCTACCTTCTCTGCCTATGAAGAAAGCTCCCTGAGCTCTGAGGTGCTGAGGAGCCATGAGGAAACGAGTCCAGAGACTCTGAAAGAAGCCTTGACATTAGCCATGCTTCTGTACAGTGCTGCTCTGCAAACCCCTCTGCTGGCTAGAGCTGCCCCTAGATCTGGGGAAGCGGGGACCCTGCTGTGGGCCTGTAGTTACAGAGGCCACACAGCTCAAGCACACACACACACACACACACACACACACACACACACACACACACACACACACACACACAAAGTAGGCACCTTTTCCACTGAGGCTGGCCCTCATTTGGTATAAGCTGTAACCACAGGCTTGCTCCTGAGCAAGTTGCTCAGGTCAGGGTGGTGGAGGGGTTCTCTTCCTCTTTCCACCTGAGACTCCTTCTTCTTCATCTGTGTTCTTCAAAGGGCAACTGGGGCTTAAGTGCCCAATGCCAGGATCCACCCTGCTGCTGAGAGCTGGAGGAGCAAAACTGTCCAGATAAGAAACCTGCACAAATACAGCAAAGCGTGCTTTCCAGTGTGCTAGGGTCAACTTTTGCTTCTTTACTGCCATTCCAATTCATAACTCCAGAGGTTTCTCCAAACGCATGCAGTGTGCACAGCGTCAGGAAACACTTGTGATATGAAATGACGATTCAGTGCTCAGGAGCGTATGGATCCATGCAGGCCTGGACAAAGTACGTGTGGAGGCTTCTAACAGCTTTATAAGAGATGTTATAAGATGTACTAGATGCCCACTGATGGTAAGAATTTTTGATGATTTTATTTTCATAAAAATGTTTAAATATACATAATTATAATCTAAAAAAATTAAATTTGGCTTGGCTTAGATATTTTAAGCTTTTCTACTGCCTTCATATCACTTGTATTTTGCCATTTAAGTATCTTAGAAAAACATTTTTAAAGCATGAAAAATGAGATTTTTATTTTAATATTTATTGATGAAATATCCAAATCATATATGCTTTGACTAGGATTACATTTTATTTTTAATACTAAAGGATGAATCACTGGTAATAAGTACTAGCTGAGTCATGATTTAAAAAAATTAGAAAACCATAAAGTGAAATCTGGAAAATAAAAAAGGCTGAAAGAACAATCAAGTAGAAGACTTAAATAGGAAATCTTTCTAAATAGTAATATATATACATATTTATCATAGAAATATATAGGAAACAGTGTAGATGAGCAGATTTCATTTGCATAGAAAACAAAAACCAGACAAAACCTTGCAAATCCTTTAACAAAAATTCAAGTTAAAACAATGGCAAATTTTTCTAGAGTATCCAAAAAATGGCATATGTTAGTATATTGGCATGATGTTTTCTTTATATATATTTTTTTAATTTATTTTCAAGCAGAGAGATATAGACAGGCAGAGAGAGAAAGTATGGGCGTGCCAGGGCCTCTAGCCACTGTAAATGAACTCTAGATGCATGCGCCTCTTTGTGTATCTGGCTTTACCTGGTACTGGGGAATTGAACCCAGGTCATTAGGCTTTGAAGACAGGCACCTTAACCACTGAGCAATCTCTCCAGCCTGAGCATAATGTTTTTTAGATAATATCATATGTCCAATATTTAGCCAAGTACAATGAATGAGCCTTTACAGAGCACTAGCAAAACAATGGGAAAAAAATCTTTTAGGTTTACTTGAAATGATTTTAATGTCTGACGCTACAATAACAGAATTTGTAAGATTTGTTTCTGAAAATGAGACAAATGATTAAGGTCATGGAGAATAAAGAATATTGTACATCTTTACCACTAATATGAAATGACATAATATTATTGTGCTTATACTAACATTTCTCAGTTCAGCGGGTTTGTGGCAAATATGAATGTCACTTTGGGCAAGCAACACAGAGTGAAATTAATGAGTCTGAGATTCTTGACACAAGTCTTCAAAAACATCAACTTCAGCTTAGAAGGGTGAGGTCTATTATAAACAGCCAGCATTCCTGAAAGGGATAGACACATAGCTAGAATCAAGGAGGGCTCCTATGTGCACGACAATCACCAGAATGTACTAGAAGACTTGGTCCCAACTGTGCTACTATCAGTAACATTCCTTCTTTTTTTTAAGGTATAGAGGGAGACTTTATTTAAAGAAAATGGGGGGGCTGGAGAGATGGCTCAGCCGTTAAGGCACTTGCCTCCAATGCCGTAAGGCTCCTGGTTCAATTCCCCAGTACCCACATAAGCCAGACCCACAAGGTGGTGGCCCTGGTTCTCTCTCTCTCTCTCTCTCTCTCTCTCTCTCTCTCTCTCTCTCTCTCTCTCTCTCTCTCTCTCTCTCTGTATCTCTCTGTTTGAAAATGAATAAAGAAAATATTTTTTAAAAAAAGAAAATGGGAAGTTACAGAGATCTCCAGTCACCAGTGTGGGGAGAACACCTGAGAGAGGTTTTAATAAAATCTCTGCTGTTCAGCTAAACAATCAGGAAAAGAAAAGATCATGAGAAGGAAAGGTTCATGTGGAAGAGAAATCCAGCCCCTCACCACAGTCATTGGGCCCTTACCTAACGTCCTTTTGCTAGGCCACGTGAGGGAAGCAGAGCAGTATCTTTCTTTCAACTAATCTGAAGATCCTATTCTGTATTTCAAAGATTACATTCAGTATTTTCAAGATATGCTAAAAGCAAGAGCTTAAGGAAACACTTATGGTATTTGACCTGCCAGCTTTCTCAGTCACAAGATAGGAGTGCCAACTGAATGCATGCAACTACTTAGATTTCAATCATGTCAATTTCTTTTTTTGTTTTGGTTTTTCGAGGTAGGGTCTCCCTCTGGTCCAGGATGACCTGGAATTCACTATGTAGTCTCAGGCTGGCCTTGAACTCACGGCAATCCTCCTACTTCTACCTCCCGAGTGCTGGGATTAAAGGCGTGAGCCACCATGCCTAGTTTTGTGATCATTTTTCAACCAATTTCGTCAGTACATAGTTTGTCTCAAATGTACATGTTTTACGTATGCAGATGAGTTGTGGCAAATGTACACACCAGCAACCAGCAGGGACAAACAAGATGAAAGTTTCCATTGCCTCAGAGAAAGCCTTCCTGTCACCCCTGTCCTCCTTCTGGTCCTATGACCCATGATGTGAAGTGTGCCCTTGTCATAACTGCTCTAGAATTCCCTGTAAGTGGAATCCTGTACAATCTTCCCTCTCTGACTCCTTTCATTCTGCACGTCTTCTAACTCATGTTGCTGCAGTAATTTCAGCCTGCTTTTCTTTAACTACTATTCCATCATATGGATAACACACGTGTTCTTTATCCATTCCCCACTCATGAACATGCTTCCATTTTGAAACTCTCGTCAATAAAAATGCTATGAATACCTGTCCATGTGCACATGTGTGTTCATTCCTCTCATATAGATGTCTGGGAGTAAAACAATCAGATTGCATGCTTAGTGTGTCTTGAACATTCTGAAAAACTGTCAAACTCTAAATTATTTAGATTCCCAACCATCTAGGCTACTTGACGTTGTCCAGACCTTACCAACCATCGATATGGTCAGATATTTTCATTTTAGCCTCTGATTGGCACATCGTGAAATCACATTGTGATTTTAATTCTTGATTTCCTACTGAGAGAATGCTGGACGCATTTCCATTTGCCTTGTTTGGTTACTTTTTTAATATATATAAAACTAAGACAAAAATACCTGACAAAAGCAACTTAAGGAAGGGGGTATTATTTTGTCTTATAGTTCACAAGTACCACCTGTCATAGTGTGGATGTCATGCGGGCAGGAGCTCGAGGCAGCCAGCTGCTCACATGGCGTTTACAGTCAGGAAGCAGAGAGAAATGAAAGCAGGTGACCCAACAACAGTCTCCTTTTTATTTTATTTATTTATTTTTATTGTCCATAATGAGTTTAATTATTTAGTGGGCAAACAATGAGTTGTTATCCCCAATTCCCCAATGTCCCCCTCCCCATCCCCAATCAGCTGGATATTCTCTTCCATGGACCGCCTGTATCAGTCCTTGTGGCAGGGGACCATGGATAGCCTAGTACTTAGCCCGGTTCTCCTGGCCCAAGTGTGTTGTTACTGAGGGGTGCCATGCCTCAGATAATCTCCCCGACCACGGCTCTCACAATCTTTGTGCCCCCTCTTCCGCTCAGTTCCCTGAGCCGTGGTGGGTGAGTATTAACAGTCTCCTTTTTATTAAGCCCAGGAGCCTAGCCTATGGATAGTGCCACCCACAGTTAGGGAGGATCTCCCACCTGATGAACCTAATACAGGAGCTTCTTCACACACAGGTCCAGAGGTGTGTCTCCTACATATTCTAGATCTGTCAAGTCAATTATCAGTCAAAACTTATATGCATATTGACCATTCACATGCCATCTTTTGGGTGATATCTATTCAAAATGTTGCCTGTTTTTATTTGATAGCTTGTCCCATTATTGATGCTTGAAGATTTTTTCATCTCTTTGATAACCAGCCTGTATAAGATAAATGTGCTATTTGTTTTCATTTTCTTCCCATCTTATTTAGAGGAATAGAAGCTTTTGCAATTAATAAAGCAAAATGTGTCAGCTTCTCTGCCTAAAGAAACTGTCGTATCTCCATGACCTAAAGGAAAGATCTCTAGTGCAAGATGACAGATGTCCTTGAATGTGAGGAAAACCCTCTCAGAATTTTGAGGTCAGCTGAAGGTTTAACTGTGAACAACCTTAATCATAGTAGGAAAGCTCTCATCTTCTCCTACTATGCAAGACTGTACCTTCAGGACTTCTTTCCATGGTCTGTTACTACTCCTCGTTTACTGGGACATTTTATCATGCATGGCTGGTTGGTGTTATCAGAGGCTTCGTCACTAGATGAGAGGATTATACTGTTTTCTCCTTTATTCTATTAATATCATTTTATTACAGAACCGAATTTCAGATGTTAAACCAAACTTACATTCCTGGGATAAACACAGGATATTGCTGGATAAGATTTGCTAGTGTTTGCCAGTATTTTATATTTATATTCATGAGCGATATTAATCTTGGCTTTTCTTTTCCTTTCAATATCTGAGATCATGTAATAATGGGCTCATAAAATAAATTAAAGAGTATTATCTCTTCCTCTGAAAGACTTTGTGTAATATTGGTATTATTTCTTAAATTTCTGATAGAAGCCAGCTGCATATTAGGATGTTTAGGGGAGGTTGTAAGGAAATTGTTTTTAACCTTTCATTTTGAAAAAATTATAGACTTACAGAACGATTGCAAAAAAAAAGTAAAGAATTCACACTTTTCACCAGCATCTCTGAAGGTTAACATCCTGCATAACCTCATACAGTTAGCGAATTTTTATCACATTGGCATAATACTCTGACGTGACCTGCAGGCGTCATTAGTACACTTTCACCAGTGCTCTGTGTACATCCCCGAGACTAACCTAGGCTGTTTCTCATGCCGTCCTAGTCTCATCTGATTGGCTACTTCCTCAGTCTTTTATCATTCGTGACCTTGAGGCTTGAAAAGTACTGATCAGTTACTTCGGTGACTAGCCTTCATTCTGGCCTTGTAAAATTGACATAGATTGCCTTTAGGCATTCTTGGGAAGAAAGCCTCCAGGGTGAGGCCTTCTTGGTGGACCTGATCAGGGAAGGCACGATGGGAAGCTGAGACATCAACAGACCTTATCGGTGTTGTAGACTTCTTGGCTACTTTATTAAGGTGGCTTATCTGAAATGCACATCTGAAATGGAGGTTTTATTTATTTTTATTTCAAATGAATAATTTTTTCTGTAGGGAAAAATATTGTGAGATTGTAAGTGTATCCTGTCCCTCTTTATACTTGAAATTTTTACCATTTACAAGTCAAACTTGTCTGCAAAAATCATGATTATCTATAGAGAATGTGTCTTTTCTCCTTTGACTGCTTTTACAGTTTTCTTTTGTAGTATCACCATTATTCAGTAATGCGATTATGTCTTGAAGAGGCGTGTGTGTGTGTCAGTCTGTCCATCCGTCCCTGTGTGTCCTACTTAGAATTCATTGACTTCCCTAAATCTGTGAGTTTGGAATCTTTATTATATTTAGAAAATCTTTCAGTCTTTAAATACTTGAATGATTTAAATAATCTGTCTAGTCTTTCCCCATATACCATCAGGATGCTTGTTTATTATAAAAATGGGACTCTTACCCAACAGCACTTGTGGCCAAATAAAAGGAAGAGACCTTAAGGTCCTCTCTGTTTGAGTGTGTACAGAGCAGATGTCATGTGCCGACAGTGAGGTGGCCACCTGTGAATCAGGAAACTGCTTCTCCAGAAACCAACAGCAGCAGCACTCCTATCTTGGCCTTTGAGTGTTGTTACAACTGCCCACATAGGGGCCTTGCTGTGCTTACATGAGTACACTGATCTCTACAGCATAAGCCCTCACCAGTTATAATGCCTGACCCATTTCAATCCCACAAATATTTTGTTTAAAGTTTTATTTTTCACATATGAAAGTGTGATGATTATATTGGTTGTCAACTTGACAGGACCAAAAATCACCTGCAAGGGATTACCTAGAGTAGGTTACCCTCTGGGTATGCCTGTCAAGGATTGTCCTGATTAAGTTAATTGAGCTGTGCTAGGTTGCCTGCATGGAGCCCGATGGAGCCATGAAGATGAACTGTGTGTTGCAATGGAGACCCAATGAATTCCAGGACTATGAATGGGTGCCAAGGCGAGCTGCCAGCACCAGATGAAGTTTTCCCGGACTGTGAGTAGCTGAGATGGAGGGGTGGAATTGGATCTCCAAGAGACGTATTGGTTAGAATCATTGAGCTTGGAGTTGGAGGTTGATGGTGCCCTGCTTGTTTTGAATCTTGTATTGGTTCATTCTGTTTTTGCTGTGCCTCATGTTTTGCAGTGTGAATGTTCTGTGCCATTACGGGTTTATTTTTGGTATTATGGATCAGTTGAAAGCTGTGGGGACTTAAGAGTTGAGCTGAATGCATTGTATTTACATCATGTATGATTATTAGTTTGTGGGGGCCAGGGGAAGACTGTCATGGTTTAATCCAGGTGTCCCCCACAAACAAATGAATGTGTTCTCAATGATCGATCCTCAGCTGATGGCAGTTCGGGAATTACAACCTCACTAGAGCTGTGTTGTTGGGGGCGGGTTTATGGGGTTATAAGCCAGCTTCCCCTTGCCAGTGTTTGGCACACCTTCCTGCCGCTGTTTGCAGTGCTGTGGCAGAGGTGATGTCCACCCCTCTGCTCATGCCATCATTTTCCCTACCAGGATGGAATCTCCCCTCGAGTCTGTAAGCCAAATAAACCCATTCCTCCACAAGCCGCTTTGCTTGGGTTCTTTCTGCACAGCAACTACAAAGCTGACAACAACACTTATACACTGCTGCTGTGAATGTAAACTAGTCTGGCCACTATGGAATCCAGTATGTATGTTTCTCAAAAAACTAAAACTAGAACTAAAACTATGGATCAGCTATAACACTCTTGGATATTTACCCAAATCACTCCAAGTCAACATGTCCCAGAGATGCTTGCATCACCAGTGTTTAGTGCAGCACTATTTATTTTTTTCTTTATTATCCATAATTAGATAGACTGAATGAGCAAATAATGTGTTGGAGTCCCCAGTTCCCTCATTTCTCTCTTCCCTGTCCACAATCAGTTGGGTGTCCTCCTCCATGGGTAGTCTGGATCAGTCCATGGGGTAGGAGGTTATGGATAGCCTAGGAGTCAGCCTGGTTCCAACCCCCTTTGTATGTTGTTTGTATGTTACTGAGGGGGGGCAATGTCTCTGGATATTCTCCTCCAACATGGCTCTTACAATCTTTCCGCCCCCTCTTCCACTCAGTTCCCTGAGTCATGATGGTTGAGTATTAAGGCTGCTTTACTGTTGAGGTCTCAGGGGGCTTCTGTACTTCTGCTTCAGGGTATGTTGAAAATCACTGGTGTCTGTCTTGCTGGCTCATCCTGGGTTGACTGATTGGCTGAGGTTATAGGTCTCTTGCTTTTCCCACCACTCTCTGTGGGGTTCCATGTGGATCCTCCATGGAAGATCTGGTGTGGCTCATCTCTTGCCAGGATGTCAGCTATTGGCCTGTGGCTCGCTGGTAGAGTTGGAAGAGCCACCACTCTCTCGCTACCTTCTGAAAAATACAAACAGAATCTCCATTGGAGAGTGAGATCAGTATAAGTTAACTGAGATACACATTTCTGGATTGGCTAGATTCTAGTGTGAGTAGCCTCTTTGTAAATCACTTGTAAAGTGCCTTTCTCTTTGGGGTCCCAAGATTTTGGTTCCCAGTGCAGCACTATTTATAATTGCTAAATTATGGAATCAACCTAGATGTCTACCAACAGAGGAATAGGTAAAAATTATGTATATATATATATATATATATATATATATATATATATACATACATACATACATAATGGAATTTTTTAATCCATAAAAAAGAATGAAATTATGTCATTTGTATAAAAGTGGATGCACCTGGGGTCTCAGAAAGACAAATATCAAGTTTTCTCTCATATCTTGTTCCTAGATTTTTATAGATACATAAAATCATGTATGTGCACATGAACATAGGAGTGGAATTGTCTAGGGAGAGAAGGAGGACTAAGAGGAAGAGGGTAAGGAGCATGGGGGATATGTTCATCATATACGTCTATGAAAACTCAAAAAATAAATTCTTAAAATGAGTTAGAAAGGAGAGAAAGAGATAGAGAGAGAATGGGACTTCAGACTTATCTGCCACTTTGTCTATCTGACTCTGTGTGGGTGCTGGGAAACTGAACTCTGGCTGGCAGGCTTTGCCATCTTCCCAGTCCCAAAATAAAATATTTTAGGATAAAACTAAAACAGCTCTCACTTTCTTCTTATGTGTCTAATAATTTTAAATTTGATCTTATACATGGTGGTGTTCCTTATCTTACTTCTTCTCATAAAGGAAGAGTTTTAGACTTTGTGCTGGCCACAATTAAATGACTTATGGGTTAATGCTTTCGACTGGTTTTAATCTTTGTAGAGTAACCTTTCATTTAGAGCTAATTTAGCTCTTCTTTTTCCATGCATGTGTGTGACATGTATGTATATGTATGTGGGCACATGTGTGTGTGTGGTTATCCATGCACATGTAGAGGCCAGAGATTGGGTTTCCTCTACTGCTTTATACTTTATTTATTGAGACAAGGTCTTTTTCTGAACCCAGCGCTCGCTAGCCCGCTTGCCCCTGGACTCCTCCAGTCACTCACTGCCTCCTAAGTGCTGAGGTGAGCATGCGCCCAGCCTTTCCATGGATTTTGGAGATCCAACCTTCGATTCTCACAGTTGTGTGGAAGGCACTTCCCTAACTGAGCCATCTTCCCAGCCCTTCTTTGACCCTTCTCATAAAGCAAGACTCTTCCCGGGTTGGCTGAATATACAGGCTATTCAGGAGTCTCCTCCACTCTGGGTGATCCTAAGGCGAAGGTCCCCAGCACTGAGCTCATGGGGTTGATCTGCCCTTGGAAGCGAGCGATCTCACTCCGGGTCTGTGCAGCTCACTAGTGAGCAGCAGACTCCAGATGAGCCCTGCAGTGGCCTGGATCTTTTTCTCTGTGTTGTTCTTTGCACTGTGGTACCCTGCTCTGAAAAGTCCAGCAGAGTTCACTCCCAGAAACTCTGACCACCAAGAATCAGCAAGAAGACGTTGGTATGACTGGCATCTCCCCACACACACCACAGAGAGGAAAAAATGGGCACAGTAGGACCTCTAGCCACTGTAACAGCCTACACTGTGACAACTCATACACACACCACTTTGTGCCTCTGGCTTTATGTTACTACCGGGGAATCAAACCCAGGTCATTAGGTTTTACAAGCAAGTGCCTTGCTAATTGAGCCATTTCTCCAGCCCTCATAACATTTTTGTAATGATAATGCATCAAATTCAACTTCATTATAATACCTAAACATGATATGTAAATTTGAATTTCACATTAGTGTTTATTTCAAAGTCTAAGATTCGATTTAAAATTTGTAAGCATAATGTAAGTCTTGCTCCAAGAAAGCAAAGCACATCCAAGTTGAAATTGAGTTTTCAAAGCTTATTATCAAATACACGTAGTTTATATTTTACATAGTTTGTACTGTCTAAAGACTATAAATTGTAGGGACTATTGATGATAATAGCATAACTACTTATTTTTCAGAAATAAAAATGAGGATAATGAATTTCACAGAATAACTACTAAAAATGAATGATGATTATGTGCTTTAGTTTTATCACTCACCAAAAATTATTGGCTCATGCATAAAACATTCAGCAATAACTAAATTCAGTAATTGTACAAATGTTTACGTGCACGAGCCTATGGGGACATTTCACATTCAAGCCCTTACACTCCATCAACCTATTATCAAACTCTATAAAGTACCAAGCTTTTAAAATTTTGTCAGAATGTGTCACATCATAGCTTATTGGGTTGGTTGATGACTTTTAGATAGTTAGACCTATGGTGTGTATGCTCCATGTGAACACCTGCCCCGGGCCCTGCTGGTGACAGAGCTGGACCCACCTTTGCCATTAGACAAGTGCTCAATCGCAATGACGCCAGTGCTGAGAATCTTCTGAGAGCCACAGACTCCAGCAGTGACTAAGCCTGAGTTCCAGCCAAGCCTCCAGAGAGCATGGCTTTCCTATAGCCCAAGAGTCCCAGCTCCTCTCCTCCTTTCCTAGTGAAGAGGATGGAGGAGTTGAGGCTCAAACCCTGAACTTAGAGTTCTTGTCTGTTAGCATGCCAAAGAATTGACCATTCGGACTGAAAATGTTTTTTACACAAACATCACACTTTATTCAAACATCAGTGGGCTAAAAAGGGTAGGAGAGAAGGGAAAAGAAGATGTAACCCAACACCATGTGGTCTGATGGGCTCGGATGTAAAAACCATCAGAGAAAGGTGTGTGCTTTTAAAGAGGGATTAGAGAAATAAAAGTGAAATCCATGGGGAAATGTCCTCTCCCTCCTCTGGCAAAAGCTGCCAAGGGGAGAGAGAAATAATCAGCTTGCCCGGAACCCAGCCAAGGGTAGTGTCTACTGCCTCTGGGCGAAAACAAAAGACCCCCCAGTTTCTGTATTCCTTCAGGTTCGAATTTGCACTTGGGGGAGGCATTCACCTGTCCAACGTCCTGGCCAATTGGTCTGGGCTATGCCCAGGGTCGCAGCCGATGGGCTTGAGTTTAGAGTGGAGACCCATCCATACCTGGGCAGGCTGCATGATTGGCTGGATGAGCTGAGACAGGCATGGCAAAGTTGTGACGTGAGGTTACAGTGGGTCATCCTTGACCCCTCACACTGGTGGCCCAGGACTTAGATTCCGTCCTGGGAATCCGTGGATGTCAGATACTCGGCATGCAGGTCACCTCTCCAGGCTGCCTGGGCCAATGCTGCACCTGTCATTATTGCCACCAGCAGAATTGGAGGCTGGAGATATGCAAATGCATGTCCTCCTCTACAGGTCACCATTCCCTGAGTCCCTGCGCTAGTTTCCGGTGGACGTTACAGCACAAATACCATAAACTTCGTGACTTAAAATGACAGACATGTATTCTCTCAAGGGTCAAAAGGCCAGAAGTTAGAAGCCACTTTTCCCAGGTTGAAACCAGCGTGTTGGCAGAACGATGGTCCCTCTGGAGGCTCTAGGAGACAATCTGATCTCTTTTGGCCTCTCATAGGGGCTGGCATCTCTTGGCTTGTGTCTGTCTACCTCAGGCCTCCCTGGTCACATCACTTCTGCCCCTCCAGGTGAGCCAGGGTAACCTATGTCAAAATCCTGAATCACAGGTACAAAGTCTGTTTACCAAACAAGATAATATCCACAGGTTCAAAGAATAAGGACAAGATATATCTAGGAGCCATTATTCAGCCTCCTTCACACTCACGCTCACAATCTCGTGCACACACACACACACACACACACACACACACACGTGCGCATGCGCTTGCACACAAACATGCACAAGTGCACACACACATGCAGGCACACACATAAGCGCACACACGCACGTGCACACACATACACACACGCACGCAAGTGCACACACACACTCCTTGCTCATACTGTCAAGCAAATGTCTCAATACACTCCCCCCCACAACCTGGAGCCAAGATCTCTGAGCCACTTCACAACATGTATCATGTCCCCAAATGTCATGCCTCAACTCCCACAATGATGATATTGGAATTGGTTCCTTTTTGCAAAAGAAAGCCGTGTCCTACCCACCAACCTCTCCTCTTTAGTCCAAAAAACAAAAGAGGAAAATAAACTTATAGAGCCAAACATTAGGACATAGGAGTCTTATCTGCGTTTCCTTTATGATAATTCTGTATAACACACGCCATTTGATTTTTAAAAACTTTTCATTCATCCGTAAACACCCTGGGGACCCACTGTATGTAGGTACTTTGAGACTGGCACCTGTGTCCTGTCTCCACCTTCTTCACTTCATCTCCTCCAGAGGCTGATTAAGGAGTCATTGCAGGGAGCTTGTTAGCTCAACACATTGAAGAATGTTTGGAAATGGAAGCTAGAAATCCCTCTTCTTTCCTTGCTTACCACAGTTTTGCCATTAGTTAATGACACAGCCAGAGAGCCCTGGCTTCATTCCTCACTGGCCAGGTGTGGATCGATACCAGAGATGTCGGACTAGGAGTGGGTGCCATACAGAGCTGTACAAGCATTGACTATTTTCATTACGAGAAAGCCTGTGAGGTAGATATGGTCATCACTGATTTTAGAAAGAGTCAAGTAACACATTGTACCAAGCCACTTTGTACTCAAGCAGCAGAGCCATGACTCATACCCCAAATCCAGTTTTGATTCTACCCTCTGCAGTAAAAGATTACTGGTAGCCTTTCAGTTTTGGGGGGCTAGAAAAGGGGGCACATTTTTCTTTCATTATAAAGGGATTATACTATTTCTACTTGCTTTGTCTACTCCAATGCTGAGCAGATTATGACTGTGAAGAAAAGACAGGCTAGGAAAACAAGAGCCTAAACGAACATCATATGTTTTAATTTGTTTTCTACTCACAGATCTTTTTGGGCCTGCTTCCAAATTTCTTCATATTTATTCCAAAATCTTTATGTGATAATAAAATAATACCAGTAACTACAATAACAATAGCTATTACTCTAACGATATCACTCTCGTGCTATTTAGAATAACCCCCGGCTATTCACTGAGGGCTGGGCAAGCTGTTTGTTTTAATCATCTCCAGCACTTGGACAGCTTCGTGATATCCCCAAAGCCATCTTCCCATTCCAGTCCCCATCAACAACACACCACAGAAGAGGAAAAGGAGCCCTGGGGGTCCTGGAGCTTTGCCCAAGATCACGCTTGGGGTTCCAGCACTTAACCCACTGGAAACCTCCTATGAAGAAACGAAGAAAATCAGCTTACATGAGACCTGCTGAATTGGTCAGAAGTTTTCCAGTGGCAATATTCTAAGAAAGCATGTGAAGGTGAGTCCAATAAGGCAGAGAAGGGACATACAGGCAAGAGGACCAGAAGACGTGATTCAAAGCCTTCTGCAGAGTCCTCATTGCTCACAAAGTCACCCTCCTGTTTGGCACAGGACTTCCATCTGTTTAATTCCTTATTTTTTGTTTTTTACTCACTGAGATATTAACTTGTGAGGCGAGGACCCAGGTCATACTACAGTCCCAGCACTCAGCCCCATGGCTTTTGAATAAGTACCTTAATCAAAGACATCTCCTCTCCGAGGCAGTAATGGCTTGCACAATGAGCAGAATAAGAACTGGTTAGAATGCTCTAGAAGTTTGCAATGAGCCAAGCACCCATCTGGATGCTTTATCATGGCACAAGTCCCCTCCAGAGCACATGGTCTCTGGAAGGCAGGCTCCACAGGGCAGGAAGGGTGCTTGGGTGGTGCCTTCATCTTTGAGCTGCATAGACACACACAGTATGTCAAGGCGATGAAAAGCACCAATGATATGCAGACCTTAAACTAACTTCTCTCAGCTTTAACTTTCTGCCAATTAAAATCTCGGCCCTTCAAAGAACTGGGTGTCCCATCCATTCATCCCACTTAGTAAATGTGTTTTGTTAAGGAGTAAACAATTCTGTTTGCTGAGCCAAGACAAAAAGAGATTTAGTAAATACACAACTATTTGATCCACACCCATCTACGCTCCCAGATGACTGCTCAACATAGACCTATTGTAGACAAAGATAATTTTAATTCCGCCTAACCTGGCCCTTCTGCCATTTTTAGAAACATCTAGACTATAAGATCTAGAATTGTGGTAGTTTGAATGTGTGTCCCCCACAGACCCAGTGTTTTATTTAAGCTTGTAACTAGGGTCTCCAGCCACTAGGCTAGAGGTGGTGTCACTGGGAACAGGCTGGAATTCCAGCCCAAAGGTATGCAAAAAGGTTTGAGCTCTATGGGGGTCCTGCTTGCTGTAGGCTCCTGCTTGCTGCTTTTGGTTTATGCTGGTTGCTCAGTTGCTTCTCTCTGCTTGGATATATGGAAGCAGCTTTTTCCACCACTGATGGGACTCCCCCTTTGGATCTGTAAGCTTGAAAGAAACCATTTCCTCCCAGAAACTGTGCCTGGTTTGGATGAAACTGTCCACAAGAATCCTCTAAACTGTAGTCTCAGGAAGTTCTGATTCCAACTCTAGTCCCATTGCCATCAAATAACTTAGAAAATCTCCTTGGGGAAGCCTTAAGAGCCTCATTTACAGATGAAATTCATCCAACATGTCTGGCTTTTTTCAGGTATCAAACAGACGTGGCTCCTAGGACATTATAAATACTGAGTGGTTCTTGTCCATGTGCCAGGCACTCTGTGGACCCTGAAGATACAGAGATGAATAAACCATGACCTTGACATCACTGCTGAAGGAAAGAAACAAATACATGAGCCCTCTAGTTCTGATGGTAAGTTAGGTCCAGGAGATGGGCTCAGTGCAGGTGGGAGACACCAGACGGAGAGAAAGGAATGCCTCTACTGAAACTATCAGGACAGAAAAATAAAAGGGGCATCTGGAGCAGCAATAAGAGCCCAGTCAAACATTTTGGAAACCTGAAAATAGCAGTGTCAGTAAGTATCAGAGAAAAAAAGAAAGATCCGGGGGTATGGAGTCTGAAAGGGTGAATGGGTGGTCCGTGGTAGAATTTCCCCATGCCAGAAAGGTAAGTCCAGCCAGATCATCAAACACTTTGGTGCCATTTCAGCATGTTAGGTTCTTAAAGCTGCTGTCACAAGTTACCACAAGCTGGGTAGCTTAAAACAAGAGACCGTATGAAGGAAGAGAATGAAACACCAAGGTGTCCACTGGGTTCATTCTTCTGGAGGCTGTGAGAGAGAATCTGGGCCATGTCGTTTTCTAAGATTCTTCCAAAGCTGTACATCTCTCAGTCTCTCCCTCTCTTTTCATAGACATTCTCCCTGTGTGGATTCCTGTGTCCAAATTTCCCTCTTCCCACATCATTAGACTCTCTAAAACAAAACCCCAAAACCCCTAATTTGGAATAAGGCAGCACACTCAGGCACTTGGCCTTAAATCTGGGACCAATCATCTAGGGGAGAAATGTTTCAATCCATAACAGAGTTAATGGGGAGCAGAGGGAAGGGATGACTTGGGGAGATCGGCAGGCTCTGTAGAGGATGACGAGAATTCTCTTCCCTTGGCTATGCCACTTGGTCACCAAGATGCTCAGAGTCAACTGTGCAATACACAAGCCCACACGTCTTTTCTTATTTTGTTTCAACACATGCAGGGTATACAGTTAGTATCCATCTATGTTCGTTCTGTAGGACAACGTCTCATTTTCTCTCTCCTTATCTGCCAGTCAGAATCCTGACAGGAAACAGATGGCACACTCACAAAAGGGCAATTCAAAGGGGCTCATTTACAGTGGGACTTCCGGTGCCCTCCTGGGAGCCCTCCCTCTGGCTTCTGCCCTCTCACTGCTCAGTGACTGTGAATCCCCTGGGTCCCCACTGGGTTTGGTCAGGAACACTAGTAGGAGATGGAGGGAGAAAGGGGTGAGGCTGTGAGGTCACCTTGAGCAGGCAGTGTCCTTCCATAAGGGATATTACTCCTCTCAGGGTGACCACCAGCCCATCCCCTGGGACTAAGGAGGAAATGCCTCAGTTTACAGAGATGGGGCCTGGAGGGGGCAGGAACAATAGGTAGTGAAGTGACCAGGAGCCAGTAACAGGGTATTTCATCCTCAGACCCAGGGGATGGGGTAATAGTCATCCTTGCAAATAAATAAATAAGTCCATCAGGACAGCAAAACCGTCCTGTCACTCTCATCCTAGCTCTCTCTGTCCTCTGAGTGCGTAAACTGCATTGACAATCCACTGAGTCACCATGAGCAGTCAGCCGCCACCCCACCATGGAATCAGAGCCCCTTGGGTACAGTCTTCTGGCCAATCGACATGAAACCTAAACCCCCACGGGCACCTATCTCCAGGGCTGTCAGGACATGCTCTCAGCAAGACGCATCCTGGCACCCAGCACCTCTGACAGATGTTGCCAACTGCCACATGCGTGAGAGAGGCCCAGAAGGAATATGGAAGGGGACGTGAACTCTGCCTCTGCAACACATTGGAGAGTTCTGTGCACATGCTGAGAAGATCAGCTCGTCGCAGGAGTGCTTAGACTCCAGCCCAGATGTCAGAGCCAGAGCAGGCACTGGGGACCAGCCGGTCCAAGCCCTTGGGGATGCAGATGCATGGACAGAAGGTCCGGGATCAGAGGGCTCTAGCATATTCTAGCATATTGAAGCTAAGCTTTGATGAGTGACCCACTCCTTTCCTCCCAGCTATCTATAGTATCCACTCTCTCATCCTCCCACTCAGCAAAGATCTTCCCAAGACCAGCTATGAGAAGAGGATAATGAAAGAAATGGAGGTCTGTACATGGGTCAGGGCTGGCATTATTCTTTCTTCACAGAGTCTACCACATCACTAATAAACCAATATATCAATACACTAACACGCCACAACCTTGCACGGTGTGGCTCAAACTGGAAGACAAAGTGACAGAACCATTCACCGCTTACAAACTGGAAACCAAGAAAATATGACAGTCCTCTGGAGTCCAATACATCACGGAAAACCATGGTTGTCTCCAGACCTGACGGTTACGGTGGTAGCCTGCATGGAGAAACTAACATCCTCGAGAAGAAAACCGCATCCCTCTCAAAGTGTTTCTGGGGCAGGCTTAAAGGAGACACGCTGGGCAATGGAGGTTTTGCTTAGTGAAATCCCTGCTTAGAACACCCAAAGCCTCCTGGGTGGGTCTCTGTTTGCATTTAAAAAAATAAGGAGAAAAGCCTGTTTGCTTCAACTTTGGGGGGCAAAATGGATTTTCTTTGCAAATTGGTACCAACAATGAATTGACTCTGAGATCTGAGGGCTGGGCTGGACTTCTTGCAGGGCCTGGGCTATAGCCTAACAGACATCATCCAAGAGAGAAGTGCATTCCTCAATGAATTCCAGGGGGAAGAACAGGGCTCTGGCTATCAAATGATCATGCTTTACTAAGTGTGTGTGTGTGTGTCCGTGCGTGCATGCGTGTGTGCATGCATGTGTGTGATGTATGCATGTATGAGTACAGACACATGCATACCATGATACGTGTGTGGAGGTCAGATAACAACCTTGGATGTCAGCCCTCACTTTCCACCCTGGCTGAGGCCAGTCTTGTTCACTGCTGCGTACGCCAGGCTAGCTGCCCACATGCTTCTGGAGAGTCTCCCGTCCGCCACCCGTCTCGTGGTAGCAGCACTGGGGTTAGAGACACGGGCTGCTACGCCTGGCTTTAAGTGGGTTCTGGAGATATGAACTCGGGTCTTCATACTTGACGCAGAAAGCACTTTAACCCACGAGCCATCCTGCAGCCCCAAAAGCTCTGTGTTTTTTGAGCAAGCCATTCACCCACTCGGAATCTCAATTTCCTCACCATTACTGTGTGAAATCTTCCATTTCACATGGTAACAGTGAATATAACCATGTTAGTGACTTCCTTGTTGCTGGGAGAGGAAGCATCTTGAGACAGGAAAGGGTTGTTTGAGCCACAGTGTGAGGAGATATGGTTGACTGTGGTGAGGAAGGCACGGAGGCAGGAGCATGAAACAGCTTGTCACGTGGCATCTGCAGTCAGGAAGCCAGGAGCAATGAATGCTGGGACTCCAGCCCATGGAATGGTGCCATCCACAGTTAAAGTGGATCTTCCTAGAAACTCCCTTACAGACACACCTAGATATCTGTTTCCTAGGTCAAATACTCTATATCTCATCAAATTGACAATAAATACTAACTATTCAATAATCCTTGTTATAATGCTATGAGGCAGACAGAATATGAACAGCTGTTAAGGCCAAAGTCTAAGGACCCATTACAACCAACAAGAGAAAATATGTATTTATTCAAATGACTCCTTAGATAACTTTATTCACAGAGCATTTAAGTCCTATTAACTATGGTATATTTTTTCACATGGTAAAGCACTGTTTTGGGAAGCATAATGCCACACTAATTCACCATTAACATTCACTGAGTTCCGTTGATACAGTGGATATACAGGATATAAAAGAAGCAGAAATGAAAATAACTCAAATATACCCTAAACATTTTACATGCGTCTTTGAAAGTGTGGAGGCTTCCAAAGGTTATACCTATAAATGGCTCTATGATGACAGCATGGAAGACACAGTGATGTAAGGAAATGGACTGTTAAGATATTTGCTGGAACAGATTATTTATGACACAAATAAAAAAGAAATTGGTATTATAGGTTAAAATGTTTAGTAAAGCTGGCCATGGTAGGGCATAACCTTTAATCCCAGGACTCCGGAGGCAGAAGTAGGAGGATCAGTGTGAGTTTGAGGCCAGCCTGGGACTACAGAGTGAGTTCCAGGTAAGCCTGTGCTAGAGTGAGACACTGCCTCAAAATAAAAGTTTAGAAACAGGCTTCACAAATAGTTAACAGTAATTACGATGATCGGTGTTGGCACATGTAGTACTTTGATTGTTACTGCTGTTGGTAATGAGTAGGCATTTAACACTGCTCAGCCAGTTACAATAACGGCAGTAGGAATTTTTGCTAGATAGCATTATATTAAATCCACTTTTATAATTTTTTTTTCTGAATTTAAAGGAGAGTATATATTTCTGGACAAGGCGGAGAAACTACAGAGAAAATTAAAGAATTTAAAACACCGGCTTCCGGTTCAAGATGGCTGACTAGCAGACACGCCACGTCCCTCGGGTAACAAGGGTCAGGGTTTTCAGCAGGGATCCAGGTCGTGGACATAAGCTGCAGTCACACTCTGAGCCGCAGATACCTCCCAGCACACGATTCTCACCAGTGGAAGCTTCCATCGAGGACCGTGCTCGCCAGAGGCAGTGAGTTGTCACGA
>PVHP010012943.1:0-41808 GCA_004024765.1 Zapus hudsonius
CTTGGGCCAGGAAGACCGGGATGAGTACTAAGATATACAGGATCCCTTGCCACAAGGACTAATACAGACAGCCCACGAAGGAGGATATACAACTGATCAGGGATGGGGAGGGGGGGAATTGGGGAAGTCGGGATAACAACGCATGGTTTGCCCACTAAATAATGTAACTCATTATGGACAATAAATATTAAAAAATAAAAATAAAAACACTCAAAATTTGAAAGACTATAAGAGAACTTAAGAACAGATATTATTTTCTGTAAGAAATGAAAATAAAAATGACTGATATATTTGACTGCATTGAAGCATTGAGCTTTTACTCAAAACACTGAGCATAAAGTTACAAGGTAGACTCTTTGAGAAATGTCTTAAGTACATATAACCGAAAAGGACCTGTATCCAGAATCATAAAGAAATACAAAAACCAGTAATATTTCAACACAAGAGTAAAATGGGCAAAGAATCTGATGAGCCATTCACACACACACACACACACCACACACACACACACACACACACACACACACACACACACACACACACACACACACAAAGAAAACTGAAATGGCCAAGAAACAATTATAAAGACTCTCAGCTTCATTAGTAATTTGGCAAATTCAAACTTTATACTATTCAAATTGGTAAAATTTTGAGCCTCTAACAATTCCTCCTAATTGTAGAAGAACCGAGGTTCTCGCCTGTTACTGGAAAGAATGGGTGTCGGTATAACTATTTTGCTGAAGCTGAAATTGTGTGTGTTCTGTTACTGAGCAGTTCCACGCATGAACATAGTCACCAGGAAAACTTCAGGATGTACTAATGGTTCTGTAGCTAAAGCTGTTCACTGGAACCTTACTTATATGTGAAAACAACAACAACAAAATTTGGAATGACCCAAATACCAATTTATAGGACAACAGATTGATGGATGGCACATTCACATAAAGTCTTAAGTATTCTCATGCAATCAAATCAGCTGCTAATATCTAACAGCACGAATCAATTTCAAAACTTTTTGTTGACCAACGTAAATATATTGTAAAATGATAACTATTACCAATTATGGATCATTTCAAAACATGAATATGATCATTCTAAAGGATACATAAATATATAACAATTTATAAAAATATGCATGAGTGATAAAAATGCCAACATTAATGATACTTCTACTACTTCATTTACTACTAATTAAACATTTTGGGGAGTCTAAGAAATGTCATGCACTGATAAAAGCAATTTAAAAATATTTAACCTCATTTATTCTCAGTTCCCACAATGACATAATAATATGTGGTGGTTTGGATACATGTCACCATTGACTCAGGCATTTTTATTATTAAAATTGAATATGCTTGAGTCTCTAGCAGGCAGAGCCCTGCTGGGGAAGAGAGGTTTGTGCCACTGGAGTGGGGGGAGTGTTTAGAGCGGTGTGAGCTCTGGCTGTTGGTGCTTGCTGCCCTTTGCTGATTTCCTCTCTGCTATGCTGATGTATGCTGGAGAGAGTCAGCTTCTTTCACCACTGGTGGTGTTTCCCCTGCATTCTATAAGCCTGAAATAAACCCTTTCCTCCCACAAACTGCTGCTAGTTGGATGGTTAATCAGCAGCATGATGGTAACTGAAGCATAATTTATATAAAAAGAAAAATATTATTCCAAGTTCATAGGTGAGGAAACTGAAGCACAAAGGGATTAAGTAATTTGGTTTTATATAGTAACTGATAGTGATGGGGTTTTAGTCCTTCTTTTAACAAGGACATAATAGTATTGGATAAGCAATGGGATGCAGGGATTGTATGTAGAAGGCTTCAACTGAAATATCTAAATATATTGAAATTCTGAGGAAAATACAGTAAACTAATAAGATAATAAAACTAAGTTGGGGAAAACATAGATGTTGCATAATTGTCCTTGACTGTCTGCATATATATATAATTTGTGTGTGTGTGTTAGAAAAAGAGGGGAGAAAAGGGAAGATGGGTGGGTGAGGAATAGAATTAGGCATCAGAAGAATGGCAGAGAGACCATCTCACAAGTAAATAGGGCAAGGGTGGCTGGAGATATGGCTCAACAGCACTTCCTGTGCAAGCATGAGGACCTGAGGGACCTGAACCTACCTGAGTTTGAACCTCCAGGTCCCACATAAACAGCTGAGTGTGGCCTTACATGCCTGTAATCCCAGTTGCACAAAAGGACAGAGAGACCAGGAATCCCCTGGGCTTCTGAAAAACAGCAAGCTGAACAGCAATGGGCAGAGGAACAATAGAATAGGGCGCCTGACATTTTGCTCTGACCACTACAGGTGAGCACATGGGGTGGTACAGGGCACATGCACACACCACACATACCGTATTAGTACACACACAAGCAAAAAGGAAACAGAAAGAGATAAAGTAAACGGGAATGAATAAGATACAGAGGAGCCACTAAAAGGTTATTTTCTAAGTTGGAGATGATAAATGTAACGAGATATCCACTCACACTTGGGTGATGAATGATGAACCCAAATGACTTAAACAATTTTCCCAATGAAAAAAGAAACCTAAATAGTACCCCCTAAAGCTTATGAAACATTTTCTACATATGTTACCCTTCAAATATATTCCATAACCCCATAAAGCAGGCACCATTGTTATCTCTGTTAGATGGCTAACTTGAAGCTTAATGAAGAAAAATAGCTTGCCCAAATCTCTACATGATGCTGGGATTAAACTAAGTCTCAGGTACCCTTACTTGACTTGAGTATTCTCAAGCATAAAGTAGTTCAGACACCTCAGGGTAGCCACCTCTATGACTGAGTGATTTTAATAATTCATTTACATGGTCCTTAGTAGCAGTGATATTTTTCAGACAAAAACCCTTCATTTCAGGCATCAATTTCTGTAATCCATATCCACAGTATTTGGGCTTCCAGAAATGTCAATATTAATTGCAGCTTTAAAATGTATGTGCAAGGAGCCTTCAGTTCATATCATTTGCCAAAATGACTGCTTTGAAATTGACATAATTAACAAATACTCAGTTTCTCCTTTGAGACATCAGGTATTCTTGGAAATCTCTGGTTATGGGTCATATTATGCTGCCTCAACATGGAAGGAAGAAAAGCTAGGGAAGTACCAAAAAAATAACTGAGCCTTTGATAATGTTTACATCACCCTAGGTCACTAAAGGGTGGTAATATCACTGTGGATATAAAATTGATAGCCTTTCACTCACAGGGAGAAGCCTCTAGAGGCTCAAGCACATTGTAGGGGAGAGTGGGGAGAAGTTGCCACCCTTCCAACTTTACATCACATTAAAAACAAGAAACAGATTGAAAAACTAATGTAATTTTCTTATTTCTTCACAATAACTTACGTTAATAAAAAATACTTCTCTATAGAAAAAAAATGCCTTAGAATATCTTGATATCTTAAATTCTGGAAGAGAAAATGTGATTATTTTGATCAAATTTCATCTATTCCCAAAGTCTCCATAGCTCAAAAATACTACAGAACAGTTCA
Organism: Zapus hudsonius; assembly: GCA_004024765.1. Lineage (NCBI taxonomy): Eukaryota > Metazoa > Chordata > Mammalia > Rodentia > Dipodidae > Zapus > Zapus hudsonius. The sequence goes on from PVHP010012943.1 coordinate 3,504, forward strand.
TATCTATGCAAAGACACCATTTCTTAATGTCTGGATTTTGCATACCAATTTTGAACAACCCAATATTATTAGTAACCATCATTAATTATCGCTTTCCCAAGTCATGACTTTGGGGTCCCCTCCCACATAGCACTAATACCACAGCACACTAGGAACAGTGCTTTTAGTATTATTGGAAAAAAGATCAATATCAATTTGTAATAAATTGGAATTGTGGAATATACATTTTTAAATTCAGTTACATTGCTTTACTGGTTTGTGGAATCTTCTTCCTTATTTTCTCACTGTCTGCCTCTACAATAAGTTGTAGGTTAGGCGAAAACAAGGTTGAGATTCTTCTTTGCCAGTCCCTTCTCACCCATGACAGATTTGTGTAAATGGCTTTACACTGAAAGGATCTGCAGATACTGATGTGAAAACCTAGAAGCAATGTGTTTACTAGATATTAATATCTAATTAACACCTTGGTGATTTAGCTTTCTCTGGGCTTTTCTTCTGAAATCTAAGACCAGAGCCAAAAGCTTCCAGCGTTCTCAATACATAAAGCAGGAGAAAGAAACACTCCTCACGCCTTGTTTTTCCTCATTGACTATATGTGCACAGTGCTGTTTGCAGAGTGCAGAAAATAGAAGCCAGAATGTAAACAAAGGCTTGAGGTGGAAATTAGAAAAGTACATTGAGAAGGTGAATAACAAAAGCATATTCTATCTCAAGCGGATTTTCTGGGAGAGTAAATGGATCTAAAATTAATGAGATAATGGAGGACTAGATGGTGAGAAAAACTGAGTGAAAATGCATTCTCCAGAATAGAAAGTTGTTGAATATAGTATTTTTTGCATGTGTGAGGAGTATGTATGTGGTATGGTGTGCGTATATGATGTGTGGTATGTTCAGTTATATGCAGGTGCAAACGCTCCATGTGTGTGCATGAGGAGGCAAGAACAGAAGGCCAGATGTCCTTCTCTTATTGCTCATCTGAGTATTTTCTTGAGACAAGGACTCTCCCTCAACTTGGAGCTGCTGTCCATCAGTGAGTTGTGAGTTCCCCATCTATGCCTACCTAGGCATCTGCTGGGGTTATAGACATAGCCTGGCTTTTTACATAGGTTCTGGGGAGTAAAGCTTAGTGGTCTCCAGCCCAGCCTTCGTGGTTATGCAGGAAATGCTCTGAAAGGCTGAGCCATCTCCACAGCCCTTGAATATAGGTTTTATTTGTGATTAAACAATGATTGAGAGAAGGAATTTAGCACAAAGACATTTTAAAGATGTATATATGCAATGGAACTGTATGCTGATAGATACAGGGACTTTAAGATATGAAAGGAATTGCTATTGGTTAAGAGGATACATTTCTAGCCACTTTGTCAGAAGCACTTTTGAGGTGACTAGGTAGCTGATGGTCACTAACTGCCTATGCAACAGGGCAGCTTCATCACAGCAGAACACGGTGTGATGGCTCAAGCAGGGAGAGATGCAACCTTGCCAGAACTGGCTGAGACCAGCATGTTCTTACACAGAGACAACCAGCAACTGTTCTTCACTCCATTATGAGAATGTAGCAATTACCTTTTCATTGTTGGGACCAAACATTCAACCAGAAGCAGCTTATGGAGGGAAAAGGTTTATTTCAGATTATAGCTGCCAACAACAGTTTCAACAAGGCAGGAAAAGTATGACAGGACACAGAAAGAAGCCTGAGTCACATCTCCACATCCAGAAAAGGGCTCAGCAGTTAAAGGCACTTGTATAAAAAGCCTGGGGGTCCTGGGTTTGATTCCCCAGTACCCACATAAGGCCAGATGAGCAAGGTGGTGCATGCTTTTGGAATTTGTTTATAGGGGGGAGAGGTTCTGTTGCGCCCATTCTCTCTCTCTCTCTCTCTCTCTCTCTCTCTCTCTCTCTCTCTCTCTCTCTCTCTCTTTGCATTTATATGATAAATATTATATATATATATATATTTTTTTTTAAAAAAGGGGTATAGTCTGAGTGACCTGAGCTATGATCATCCAGTAAGGCTTGACTAATAAACCTCAAGGCTTGTCTCCAGCAAGGCTCCAAGTCCCAAAATCTCAAGCTGATGGGGCTTCAGTATGAAGTTTAATCACAAGCACAAGAGGTGATGGAGAATATTTCACATTCAAACCACCACAAGAGCTGTCTCCATATTTTCAGACTTACAGAATAGGCTGTTTCCATTGTGCATCTGAAACCAACACATATTTCACACACACACACACACACACACACACACACACACACACACACACACACACACGCCCTGAAGGACAGTAATTGGAAGTAAACCTTATTCCAGAAATCATCCTCCTACCTGAGCTCATGAACCATCCTTCCACACATGAAAGGTGTCTATAAGACAAGATATCCAAACCCCAGCATGTGTGACTCATTTGGACAATGCCCTCTCTCTTCGTCTTTGAGTGTGTATACTTTGTAATAAAAGCTGTCTCCCAATTCTTTGCTTTATCTCCACTTTGAAGTGTTTTCTAACCATGGCAAGATCCTAGAAACCCTTAGTGGAGGTCTTTCCATCTGGTGTAGCTAGCTTCCTTATCGCATAACACTTTTGAAACTATTAATTCAATTCTATTCTTTTTCAAAAAGGAACTGACAAATAATAATTATATAAATGATATGCTATTAAAGTACAACGTGATGTTCATATATACACGCACATACATATTTGTAATGATTAAATCAAGCTTTAAGGATATCCATAAAACTGGAAGTTATTTATGGTTAATTATCTAGAATATATACATGATCTCTCCTGGATAAGCTTTATCTCAAAAAATGACTTATAGTTCAATGATGCACATATAGGAAGTGAAGGGAAAAATGTGTGTAAAGTTAAGAGTGTCCTGGTTCATAACCCATCAATTAATACTCATGTTCCCTTGGGCATTTTATGTCCCCTTACATGACACATGTGTCATGCTTCCTGGGCACTAATAATCCCTACATCAATCAAAGGGTCATGGAGTGAACAGTGCCTGAGGGATAAAAAAAAGTGGTGACCCAGTAGCCAGGGAACAGTGACACATAGATGTGATTTTGTAGTAAAAAAATGATGAATTAGATCTTACATATGGGAATGTGATATTGGCAATGCATATTTTTAGACTGAATAAGAAGGTGACACATTACCTTCTCCAGTGTTACTACACCTTTCAGTTCCACTGAGAAAAACTTTCAAGATCTTAACCTTTTAAAATAATATGTATGGCCAGACATGGTAGTATTTCTTTAATCCAAGCACCAGAAATACTGAGATAGGAGAATCATGGGGAGTTTGAGATCAGCCTGGGGCTACAGAGTTCCAGTTTAGCCTTGGCTAGAGTAAGACCCTACCTCAAAAATAAAATAATACACAAATAAATAAAATGACATGAGTTATTATTCCCCTTTATGCCATACAAAACAAAAACTACATTGCTTGGATCCGTTGACTAAAGTTGCAAACATCAACAATCCTAGACCCTCTAGGGTCCAAATGGGAAGATTAAACAAGGGGTTTTCCTGCATCCTGTATGTTATGTACAACAGCAGGAATTTGCAAGCAGATGTCCAAAGGCTGACATAACCTTTCTAATAATCTTTCCAGGAGAAAAACAAAGTATATTAAGGTAATTCTTACGATTACTGAGAAAACCAATATGTGAACAGGGTCTGTGAATAATTGGGAAAAACTTAGAAACCAGGTTTATCTTATACAGTGCAAGCATGTGCCTATCATGAGTAATGGAGCCACAACAATCTTTCTGCTACCTATGTTGAGGAACAGTGGACAAAAGCAAATAAGAAGATAAAATACATCATTTATATCAAGCACATTGGTGATTGGGGCTTTCAACAAAAAGGCCCCCCACGAAAACAATCATGGAAATTTCCAAAAGGCAGAAATAAAGAAATGTGCTCTATATAAGGTGATAATGCTCTAATTTAAAATATTTTATTTATTCATTTTCAAGCAGAGAGATACAGAGAGAGAGAGAGAGAGAGACAGAGGGAAAGAGAGAGAGAGAGCACAGGGCCACCACCTTGTGGGTCTGTCTGGCTTATGTGGGTACTAGGGAATTGAACCCGGGGCCTTAGGCACTGGAGGCAAGTGCCTTAACCACTGAGCCATCTCTCCAGCCCTAATGCTCTAATTTAATAGATGGTCTGAAGTCTTCCAAATTTCCATGACCAATAGCATAAGGAAATCAAGCCAACGGGCAAAGCCACATGGTGGGAGGAATACAGTCAGCAAAAGACGTTAGACTAAGAGTGGTAGGTTACTATGGCAAAGCCTTCGAGGACCCAGCAGAGAGACCCAGGGAAATGAGAATTGATAAAAGGTTAATAAGTATCTACTGTAAGAACGCTGGAGAAGCATGTCAACAAAGTGGTGGGAAATTGGTTTAGAAGAAATTAAGGCAGCAAACACTGTGCCTCATGTTCAAGAAGACTGGCAATACAACCAGGGGCAATGTCACAAATTGCCAATACAATTAAAAAGAAATGCACCTAGACTTGTAAATACACACGCGTTTTCCTGCCAACTCATTTTCACCCATAGCCAAGCACTGATTTCATCCCAGCTGTTCTCAGAATGTTCAAAAGAGCCAGTCAGTGCAGTGTGAATTAATAAGCTTTTCAAAATTTATATTTTCACTTTCACAATCCAGAAGATTCCTATTTTACTTGGGCAAATCTCAAAGAATCTCACCATGTCGTATGGAATCAAAGATTAACAAAATTTATGGTTGTTATCATCACTACGGGTGAATGATTAGAATAGCTGATTGCTTTTAAAGTTTAAATATAAAGATTATCGTATTTTCCAAATAATTAGTTCTTTTCTGACTCCGAAATGTTTCGGTAGAAGTCGCTACAAGCTGAAATGTTATAGGTGTAATGATAATTTATGTACAATAAATTTTTTATTTAAAATAATTCTATTTACTAGTCATGTGAGACTTCTACATTAACTTTTCTAAATCTATATTTTATTATGAATATTTAGAAGCAACCAACTGCTGACATTTATTACATATATTTTATACACATACATGCAATTATAAATATATATGTATATTTATATGTAAAGTTTACAACTGCAAGCTATGTATTCCTTAAAGAGCTGATTTCTTTTATCCAGCATTGAGTCACACATGCATTTTGGCCTCTTATGTTCATTCTGCATTCAAGCTATGAGGAATAACAGCTCTCATTTCTTGTGTCATGTTGTGTTGTCTTGTTTTGTTGTTGTTGTTATTGTTGCCATGTGAAGAAAAGAACCAATCCAAATAAATTCACTTTTAAACTTTTCTGCAACAATTTGTTTTCACCTTTTCTCCTCAGATGCTATAAGCACATCCATGAAACCAGAACAGGAGTGGTTCATTCATAAGAGTTGTGACAAGCTCAAATACACATTATGCACAGCCACAGGACATAAATGATGATAGCTCTTAGATCTGTGTTTTGTTGTTGTTGTTGTATCTTGTACCTGGGTTTATAAATAAAATTTGATGGGAACACAGACACACTCATTCGTTTACATCTATTTATCTATGGCTGTTCTCTTGCTATCACAGAAGTGTTAAGCAGCAGAGGTAGTGGGCATATGATCCTCAAAGCCAATAATATTTATAAATAGCCAGACAGAAATAATAGTGAGTGGTAAGGAATATGGTTACCAGTGATTTCCGAAGTACTTGACAATTATTGCCATGTAGAAAAGCAGGACCAGTGTTACCCAATTTAGTTTTTGAAAAGAGCAAGAACTCCAAAGTTTATACAAAATAGTCAATTTTTAAGGGTTTGTTTATGAAAGCTGAATGTGTTAACATTGTAGGCTCAACCAAGTTTATCTTCTGCCTGTATCTAACCCTGTATAACAACCTCTAGCAGGGCCTTAAGCTATGTGGCATTCCATCAGTAAATGAGTGTCTCGGTATCTCAGTTTCTCTTTGCAAGTTGTGGGCTGCCAGCTCTTCAAAAATGCCAACAAAATAAACCCTGTTTATGAAGCAAAGCTTGGTTTTGGTTTATTCTCAGTTTAAAAAAAAAGTCTTATTCATGTAAAAATTTAGATAAAGAAAAGGGTTTATTTTGGAGGGAGTGTCTTTCAATGTGGGGACCTGATAAGATTGAGCAAATATTTTCCCTCACTATTTTAGGATTCATAAGTACATCAAGACGTGACTTTACTCAAAATCCATAGATTGTTAGAAAATTTCAGTGTCAGGGGTGGGATACCTTCCAGTAAGTTGTTGGCCAGGGAAGTCCCTAACATTCCCAAAACATTATGGGCGATTGCCAAGGATATTGGTTGCAGACCAGAACTGAATGATAAGACCCCATTGCTGAAAACTCCACATGCTTGGGCTGTAAGCCACTGAAAATCAAGCTGGAGGTGAGCAGGAAGCCTCCTCCTTGTTGACTAGCTGTTAGGATTCTGGATAAACCTATGCAACCTGTTGAGGGAGAAAAGTCGTCAAAGACAGTAGCCAGCAGTTGATTGTGCAAGTTTTATGGCTGGTCAGCCAGGCCAAGTGTACCAACTGGGGCAATGATGGAGTCTCTGGCATGGGGGAGACCAACCACTCTGATTGCACTTGAGGCCCATCCACAGGAGGACATTCCTGCCTGGTACTGAAAACCTAACCAAAATCCTATGGTTCAGGAGGTCATAATCCTAGGTATGTGTGGTGGGAGGAACTACTACTGTTGTTTGGCTAAAATGGATATATTATGCCCACCAAACTGCCCTCTAGACACTTAGGTTTATGCCCATATATTCATGCTACTCTTGCTTTTGGTTAGAGAAAGCTTCTCTTTTCAGGTGGCAGTGAGCACTGGGGTGACTCAAAACTCACCAAAGTGCTGAGAAGAAGTGACAGTGGAGTGTTCAGCACTAAGTGAGACATCTCTGTCACCCCCTCCAAGGTTCAGGGACCATTTTGCAGTAGAAGTGGCAGAAAGAATGTAAGAGCCAAAGGAAAGAGAGGATTGCTTACAATGCTGTCCCCCAGACAGTGCTATTCATGACCTCTCAATGCCTCACACTACCTACACAATAGGAGGGAAAAACGATGACATCAAAGTAAAAGAGGAACCAGTTGAAAAGACGAAGGGATCCAGTAGGTGGGGATTTGGGAGGGAAAACAGCAGGGTGATGGGAGCGTTTTTGATTATGGTATATTATTATAGTTGTCACTAAAAAGTTTTAAAAGACGTGTTTTAGACATAAGTCTGCTTAAAGGGTAAACAGTTTTTATGATGAACTTAAATGAAGGATCTCTTGCACCTAGAATGGAGCATATTCCTTTGATAAAGGCAGGATCAATAGTCTATCATTTGAACAAATTGATTTTCCAGTAAGTTCTTGAAGCAAATAATGACGTTACATTCAACATCATATTCTTGAGCAACGTTTTTTTCTTGGATGCTGAAGTCATTTGAATCGTGACTATTCTTAGCTCTTTAGCTGTGGATGATTTTGGTTTCCAGATGCCTGTTTCTCCCTGAACTGGATGCTACACCATTTGATATGAGAACCTCCTTGGTCTACATTGTGATTGCTATGTGAGGTATCATGATTGTGATAAGCCAGTGTCCAGCTTGGTGAAAGAAGTCACCCAAGTCAGGTGGAAGCAGGAAGAGACACATTTGTTGAGTACGTTATAGCATAAGCAAGGGCAGAGCCAGAAAATGTCTCTGTCTTGAGATGGCAGGATATTTAGGTTTTGGCTTGGGAACTAGCTTCCTTTGGGCTTGGGCTGTCACCATGCAATTCCTGTCATGCAGTTGAAGGTAGTCCTGATTGGTCAATCAATGTTTGACTCTGGGCAGGGGCTAGGTTGGTAAGGCAGTGGCTCTATGGTATTATGTCACAGTTAGTTTGGCCAGAGTATCATGTCATTCATCCACTAGAGTTTTAGCCCAAAAGAAGCTACTGTTTTCTTCAAGATTTTGTTAGCAATGCCTTCTAGAGCAGACCTCAAATCAGATTTCTCAAATCGTGGTCTTCTCTCAGCTGATTTCACAGATCAGCTTCTAAGAGTTGATCTGGTGACTTATGGAAAGGTATCCAGCTTCTTCCCACAGACTAGTCGTATAGGACAATATTTGAAAATGCTTTTGTCAAAAGGCAGAGTCTTGCTATTGGCTTCTTGTATGAGGTAGGTTTTTCTTGAGGTACAGAACTACTAGAATATGTATTAGAAAAAGGGATGTGTTAGATCATCTTAAATCATCTCCCGTCATTGTCTCTCTCTCTCTCTCTCTCTCTCTCTCTCTCTCTCTCTCTCTCTCTCTCTCTCTCTCTTTCACACACACACACACACATACGCACAACATTTTGGTGATGGCCTTTATGGCTTCTAGTTAAGTATCAGGTTGAACCCATATGATGGGCCAGTGGCTAGGGAAGAGCTGATATTCATCATTTCTTGTGAAGATTGTAGAACTAACATAGCTGAGAAAAGCAAACAATGTCAAAACGACTATGGTTTTACACAGTGCAATTCTCAGCCAAAAGGCCAACAAAGCCCAGAGTGTAAAAGGCAAGAAATAAGATGGGTTCCAGACCCAATCCAAACAAATCACAGACCTAGAAATGAGTTAATAGCCATACTTCATAATTCATGATGTCTTTACTGCTTGCTTTTGGGGTCTTATTTAAAAGATGAATGATCCCAAAGGGATTCAACCAAAAGCAGCTGCTGGGAGAAAAGTTGCTTTGTGTGTGTATGCTGTTGTTGTTGTTACTGTTCTTTATTCTCCAAGGAAAGCTTCATGATAGCAGGGGAAAGCATGGCATGAGCAGAGGCTGGGCATCACCTCTGCCACAGTGGGTAAGAAACAGTAGCAATAGATTAAGCTGAGGGCTAGAGAGATGACTCATTAGTTAAGGCACTTTTCTTCAAAGGCTACAGACCTGAGTTTGATACCCCAGTATCCATGTAAAGCTGGATACACAAGGTAGTGCATGCATCTGTTCAATTGCAGGGGCTGAAGGCCCTGGCACACCTTTATTCTCTCTGTCTCTCTTCTTGCTATTGCTGTTTGCAAATAGATACATTTTAATTTTAATTTTTAAAAAAAGAGAGTGTGAACTGAGCTCTGGCAAGGAGGAGCTGGCTATAATACCTCTAAGCCCGACCCAACAACACACCTCCTTCAGTAAGGCTCAACCTCCCAAATTGCCATCAACTGGGGAGTCAGCATTCATGCTACATGAGTTTGTGGGGGACACCTGATTGAAACCACCACAGAGACCTGAAAAGAAAAGTATACCTTCTTTTAAAATGGAATATATTTGCCCATAAAAGGCCAAAGTATACCTAAAGAGGCTCTGTTTTAAACTACCATCTGTTCAACCCCGTGGATCCCTCTAGTAAAGAGTCCTATTGTCTTGGTGACATTTTCTTGATCCAAAGCTACTCTTTGAACCAATGCACATAAGAATCCCCTACTTTCTGGACCACTTACTCTTCATGAACCAAACAAAATCAAGGACAGAATAAAGCTATACAGAACCCTACACTTTGAATGACTGGAGTTTCAATCATCAAATCAAGATGCAATCATTTGTCTGGATTTGATTTTCCTTTCTTTTTGAATCAAAAAGATAACAGCTCCTCTGGCTTAGAGAAATGGCTCAGTGGTTAAAGGTGCTTGCTTGCAAACCTGCTGGCATGGTTTCAACTTCCATGCAAAGCCAGACACACACAGTGGCTCATGCATCTGCAGTTTGTTTGCAGTATCAGGATGTCTTGGCACATCCATATTCTCTCTCTCTCTCTCTCTCTCTCTCTCTCTCTCTCTCTCTCTCACACACACACACAAATAAATAATTTTTAATAAAAACATTATAATAATAAAAAATATAAATGGCTCCTCCTTATGAAAGGGAAACTGAGGGATCAGAATGAAGGCTTCATGATGGCAAGGAGGATCCTGAAGGCAGACATCCCCTTACTAAAGTGACAAGTCTGTTTCTTCTTTGCAGGTTGCAACCAGATGAGTTTGTACTATATATAAAACAATGTCAGTCATTTAATATCAACTAACCATTTACTTTCCACTAACATTGCACATCAATAAATATTTGATCCACAGTTCTGTTTCTTTTGCAGGTAATTCGTGATCCAAGGTTAGAGTTGGCAGAACAAGTCATATCTCCCTCCGGAGGCCTCCCTTTTGAAATAGCAAAGATTCTAGGAGACTTACCCATGTTTTCTCTCAGATGCCAGGTGGAGAGGGACTGGTGAGCAAAAGCAGCTGCCTCCTGTCATTGAATTTTGTCCCTTCAACATGGCAGTTGCATTGAAAGCCATTTCTGTAGATAGCTATCTAACAGTAATTGCCTATTTGCTCACACTGTAAGTAGTGGTGCCAAGATGGGGCTCTGAGTTTGAATTTATAATCAACCTCACTTGCTGTTGACAAGCGAGACCACTGTTTATTTGAGAACTGAGCCAACTCAGGGCTTTCAACCTCAGCTCCTTACTGTATTTCTGAGCCTTTCCTAAAGATGTCGATGCTACACAGTAATCACTAGTCCAGGATCTTTTCTCTAAAAGTGTACATCTACAAGGGGTGGGTGTCATGTCCTGCCAGAACATACAACAACCCAACTCCATCATAGACACTCCATTAATATGCTTTAATAGGACATGATTTAAAGTCTGTGGATAGTTGGGGTCCTCCCAAGAGCTGATCTGGTGACTTGTGGAAAGGTACCCAGCTTCTTCCCTGCAGACTGGTCCTATAGGACAATATTTGGAAATGCTTTTGTCAAAAGGCAGATTCTTGCTATAGGCTTCTTGTATGAGGCAGGTTTTTCTTGAGGTACAGAACTATTAGAATATGTATTATAAAAGGCTATGTGTTAGATCATCTTAAAATGTGCCTAACCTTTGAAAATGTGACTTGATATTTTAATCTACAAAATACATGCTTGTGAACATAACACACAATTGGGTTACAAAAAAGATGCCCTCCACCTCTCCAGTACAATCTCATAATGTGTTAAGTTTTCAATTTTGAATTGGATCGCCTTTGTATCTATCTTCAGCTGCACATGGTCCAGCGGCTACAGGTTGTTGGGTACTACAACAGTGGTCATGAGCATGCTGGGAAGGCAGGGAACCTGGAAGCTCTTCAGGATATGAAACTGGGTACCTTAGAAGTTCCACACTTACATCGCAGGCCTGGATTTCCCTAGAGAGCTGATGGCATTCAGTTCACAGTGGAAGGCTGAAGAAGCTGGAGTCTCCTGCCAGGAAGGATGTCAGCATCAGCACACATTCAGGAAGAAGGGCAGCTCAGCAGACTATATGGCTTTTTCTTCAGACCATGGGTTGCAATGTGCTGTCCACTTAGGAGCAGGTCTTCCCCCTCATCTAATCCTCTCTGGAAACAACCTTACCGTCATGTCCTGGGGCCTATCTCCTAGGTTGATTCTAAAGCCTATCAGGTAGACATTTAATACCAACCATCACTGTTGTCAGCTTTCTAGTTGTTGCACAGAAAGAACCCAAACAAGAGTGGCTTGTGGAGGAATGGGTTTATTAGGCTTACAGACTTGAGGGGAGACTCCATCCTGGCAGGGAAAACGATGGCATGAGCAGAGGGCTGGACATCACCTCTGCCACAGCACTGCAAACATTGGCAGGAAGGTGTGCCAAATACTGGCAAGGGGAAGCTGGCTTATAACCCCCATAAGCCCACCCCCAACAACACAGCTTCATCGAGGTTGTAAAACCCAAACTGCCATCAGCTGAGGATCGATCTATCAGAAGACATTCATTTGTTTGTGGGGGACACCTGGATCAAACCATAACAATCACTCTTCCCCAAAAGTCAGGTGTGCTTGGCTTAATTTGCTAGCCACAAGCATCTGCTCAGGACGTATTTGAAACTAGGTCCATTTCACCTTCCCAGGACACAGAGAGTTTTTCCCACTTATAAAACTAGAAAGTTTGCTTCTCTAGGGGCAAATTGTCTTAATGGGGAAATATATTAATTTTAAAGTAATTAATATCGGTAATATGATTTCTAAATAGAAATTTTCCATCTGTTCTCTTTGGTTTTGTCACCTGAAAATGAAAGCATTGCTCCTCCTTGGGTGCTGTGACCATCCGTTTCTGTTTCCTGACTGATTGAATGGAGCAGTTCTTTCACACCCATGTTAAAAGAGAGACCATGGGCATCTTTGCCTTCTCTTCAGTAAGAATGATCCAGGTGTTGTATTAAATATGAGACTGATACTGCTTGAAATACAAGGTTTCATTTGTCTGTTCTGATTATAATATTAGAGCAATTATTTATCACCCTTGCCTTCATTTTAGTTATGCTGTATTAGTCATATAGTTTACAGCTAGATTCTGTGAGTTTATTTTTTACTCTAGAACTTTTTCGCCAAGACTGATAAATTGAATTTGACAAGCACTTTTTTAAAAATATTTTTATTTATTCATTTTCAAGCAGAGAAATACACACACACACAGAGGAGAGAGAGAGAGAGAGAGAGAGTGAGAGAGAGAGAGAGAGAGAACCAGGACCACAACCTTGTGGGTCTGGCTTATGTGGGTACTGGGGAATTGAACCCAGGGCCTTAGGTACTGGAGGCAAGTGCCTTAACTGCTGAGCCATTTCTCCAGCCCAAGAAGCACTTTTTTATATGCTCCCTATAACAATTTTTTTCTTCTAGAAAACCAAGAGAATTTGATGTTTATCTTATTTCTCCATGCTCTTGACCTGCAAATAACAAACATCAGAATAATAAATTCTTTAAAGTTATAAAAAAAGGGAAACATGAAAGTAATTTTTCCACTTTGTTATTCTCTTTTAATTTTGGAAGTTTTAAAAATATTTTTTCAGACTTTTTCAATATGAAAATACATGTCCATTAAGAAATAAATCTATAAAGAAAATGTAATATATCCCCAGCACAATGAAGTACATTCAGCCTTTACAAGGGTAAAAATCTGCAATGTGACAATTTAGATGGTGTTGTAGTCAGCATTCTAGTTGTTGCACAGAAAGAACCCAAACAAGAGTGGCTTGTGGAGGAATGGGTTTATTAGGCTTACAGACTTGAGGGGAGACTCCATCCTGGCAGGGGAAATGATGGCATGAGCAGAGGGCTGGACATCACCTCCACCACAGCACTGCAAACAGAGGCAGGAAGGTGTGCCAAACACTGGCAAGGGGAAGCTGGTTTATAATCCCCATAAGACCACCCCCAACAACACAGCTCCAGAGAGGTTCTAATTCCCAACAGCCATCAGCTGGGCATCGAGCATTCAGAACACATTCATTTGTTCATGGGGGACACCTGGATCAAACCATGACAGATGGGTTAGAAAATCATTATGCTAAATGGAATAAACCAGGTACTCAAAGACCGGTACTATCTGATGTCACTCATGTGTGTAACATAAACAAGTAAAATCAATAGCAGCAGAAAGTACAACAGCAATTTCCAGGGGCTTCCAGATAGAAGAAATGTGGAAATGTTGGTTGTAGGGTGTATAAGTCAGGGTTCTCTAGAGGAAACAGGGTTGATAGAATGGATTATAGTAAAAGAGAATTTATTGGGGTAGCTTACGACAGTCCGACAATAGTAGTCTGCAGGCCCACAGGTGAAGAAACCAGTAGCTGTTCAGTCCACATGGCTGGATGCCTCAGCAGTCCCAATCCAGCCCAAAAGGCCTGATGGCTCCCTAGGGAGTGGCTGCTCTTCAGTCCATGATCTGAGGCCAAAGAAACTGGGTTCCAATGTCCAGGAAGGGTAGGAGAGCAGGATGCAAGTGCAAGTCACAAACAAACACCAGCAGCTGGGGGAGGAAGGAAGAGAGGTTCCCTTCCCCTCAAACTTCTTTATATCCAGTCCCCTTCTGGAAGGCCTACCCACTGAGGGGGAAGGGAAACTCTGGAGAAGGGTCCTCCTCCTTATGTCAATCCTTTCTGCAGGCAAGCTCAGAGACCCACCCAAGATTACTGTAGATATTAAACATGTCAAGTTGACAATAAACTTAACCATCACATAGGGTATCAATGTTATTTATCAAATGGACAAATTCTAGGGATATAATGACCAGCATTGTTGGTGGCATGTTTATCTGATTGCGGTCATTATATCATACCAAATATTATGTTATTCACATTGAATATATTCATTCCTTATCAAATATAGGTTTATGATTTTAAAAATATCTTCCATGGCTTTGTATAACACAGCATGGTTACTTATTTCCTTCTAATTCCTCTAGTTTTGTTCCACGCTTGAGCTTCCTTCAATTTCTGTGGACTTCTCTGGGAATCTGGAATAAATAAGGGGAAGCTCTCTCCTGCCTCAGGGAACATGTTCGGGATGTTTCTCGTATTCTCCAGCCTTCCATCACTTCATGCTTCAGTAAGACTTAATTTCTAAACAAGACTTTGCAGAGCTAATTTGATCTTCGAGCGCGCACCTCACAGATGGTGCTCATCATCGTGACGCGGCTTGTGTCATGTCTTTCTCTCCTTGAAGCGTCAGGATGTTAGGAAGAAAACTTGTCATTATGTTCCCAGAACCTGTCATACACTGGGGGATGTAGTAGGAGCTTAATGAGTAGTTTATTAACTACAGAAGAATGAAGTGAAAGGAATGGGATGACTGAATAGGAGATACACACATTTCATTATTTTATCTTTTTTATTTCTTAATTGTGTCTATTTTTATTTTACCATTCACTAATGTGCTAATTTTCCCCAAGATACACAGAACATATTTTGTTTGTATATTACTTTAGATGTCAGAATGGCCTTTGGCTACATGTCCTTTTTTTCTTTCTTTTTCTTTTCTTTTCTTTTTTGGTTCCTTCTTTTCTATGAAATAATCGGAAGGATTTCTGAGTCATTATAGAATAATTCTTTTACATTTTTTAAATGATTTCTAATAATTTCAAACTTGTGGATATTCTGGGTGACATGGTTTAGGGTCTTAGTGTAGCCTTGACTCTTGATTCCTGCTAGTTACATAAAATTAAGAAAACATATTTTCAAAAAGGATGCCTTAGCAACAATTATCTTTGTCAAAGAGACTATTATGCTTGAATCTATTGTAATGAGTATAGAAATTAAATAGCAGTATTTCTAAGTTAAAAAAGGAAAGTATCTGAAATTTTTATGGTATGTAAAAGTATCAAACTCCATAGATGAACTTTTGACAATTATTCTTACTAAATGAAAGAAGTGCAAGAAGTGAAGGGAAGGAAACGTAAGATGAGCTTATATATAGAAATGTCATAGATAGCTTTCAGCACATGCTAAAATCCTATTTCTTTGCAACTACTTGGGCTAACTTTATACTTTGGTTTGACACTTTGCCTGAAGCTCACTCTATTTTAGATACAGAATGGAATCAAATTAGATTTTCTTTTAAAGATATGGTAGGACTGGCTAGATGGCTAGGTGGTAAAGACACTGATTTTACAAGCATGAGGAGATGAGGAGGCCTGACAGACCCCTTGAGTTAGATGTCCAGGACCTACATAAACAGCTAAGCATGACCATGCACATCTGTCCACCCAAGTCCCATAGGGGAATAAGACTTGAGAGTCGCAAGAGCTGATTTTAAAAATGGAAGTTTCAGGATCAGTAAGAGACTCTGGGTCAAATAAGAATGGGCTGAAGAATAATGGTACAAGACACCTGATTTTCCACTTTAGCCACCTCAGAGACTGCATGGAGCACTACACACACACACACACACACACACACAGAGAGAGAGAGAGAGAGAGAGAGAGAGAGAGAGAGAGAGAGAATAAATAGGCAAATATGATCATAAATAAGTAGTCTGAAGATTGTCCCTGGACATGCCTACAGAGTGAATAAAAGGCATAATTCGCTTCCATTGTTTTTAAGACTCCCAGAACCTTAGGAAACTGAATGAAGAATGCTCATGATAATCACATTTTCAGATTCATTTCATTTCAGCTCAAAATGTCACATAGAATCACTAAACAATAAAAACCAGGCTTTGTTTTTTAGAGGAAAATCATTTAAAGTTTGTTAGATTTGGGAGGCTCAGGAGACTTGAAAGCCCGCCCCCCCAAAAAAAAAAAAACACATCTGCTTTGCAGTGGTAATTCTCTGAAGTTTTAGACTTGAACAGATGAGCCTCAGTAGTTGGCATAGGCAGTGGGGAAATGGGAAGAGGGTCCATACCCCTGCCTCGCTTAACAACAGCACCTTCACTATGAAGCTGAATTGTGTGTTGTAGGTTTACATATGATTCCTGTTTGGCAAGTAGTTTGATTATCAAGTAAATTCTAAAAATAGAATTTATTTACCCATCAGAATGAAATCCAAATTTTCCAATCATTTCACTAATTTTTTGGATACTTTGACTTTTTACTACTGTGACCATCCAGCACAGGTCTTTTAGCCTTGATTATCATAGCTACATCCTGTGTGGTACGTACAGTAACCTATACCATCTTCCTTATGTTGACTACCTCCCCTTGGGTTAAATGCCTTGTGTATTAACTCAACCACAACGTACATTTCCTAACTGTACTGTTAAAGAATTCCTCTCAGACTGCTACAGCCCTTGGTGAAGGATATCTCCTAACTCTGGATGTGCAGTGTGATATTTAAACCAACAGCCCCACAACTACCAGAGAGCTTGTTGGAATACAGAAGCAGGTTCTGCCCCTGACCACCCAGTCAGAATCTGCACTGATCCAGTCCCTGGTTGTTCAAGAACCACCTATAGAAAAACTCTGCCCTTTGTATGTATGGTACTAATTTGAAACCTAGCATGTAGATATTCTGTTTTGTTAGTTTTGACTTATGCAATATCTATTCATATCTCCCTTTTGTTCTCTCTGTCTCCCTCTTCTCATCTTTTTCCTTCCCTCCTTCCTTCCTTCCTTCCGTCTTTCCTTCCTTCCCATTGATTCTTTCCCTCTCTCCTTCTTTGTCCAAAGAAATCAAAATCTATTGTGCTGGTGTGCCTGTCCTTAGCCACTTTGCTTTCAATTCTATTGTGAACTTAAAACTTTTTCAGTAAATGGAGAAGATGAGATACTATGCAAGCATTTTCAGTAACTATTATTAACTTATTTTTATTTTATTTTGAAATAATTACAGATTCACAGAAATCTACAAAAGATTGGTTAAGACAATACTATAAGTATAATCTTTAAACATGAAACTCAACTAATCTCTTAATTTAGAGAGAATGACTTTGCAAGAAAGGTACAAAGAAGTGGATTAGAACCATCTATTAAGCTATATTAGATATCTTTCTTTATCACTACAGAATGAGGTAGAGGCTGAAGAAATCAGTAAACAATTGATCTTAGTGCTCAGTTTGTCTTAGTTGGAAAAAAAAAGGAAAAGGGAAAGGAATATAAATTCAGTGAAAATCGTCTTCAAGACTTTGGAGATCTACGAACAAAAGAGAAAGAAATAAATGACGAAACAATCAAGAAGTCAGTCACTCCTATGGAAAGCAACACCGAAAATTCCCTATGATGTTTCTTACTCCTTCTTTGCAATCTCTCTGTGGATAAGAGACTCATTCCAACTGAAAATTTCAGTACCAACGCTTCTATATTGTAGGTTTCAATCTACATAAAGTTCTTAGGAATATAAAAATACGGAAATAGAGATAAGATTAGAGAGGTTTCCCAAGACTGAAGAGAGAATAAGGACGAATGGGAAACAGTTGCAACTCTAAAAGGACACATGAAGGATCATGGTGGTGATGGGAAAGTTCTATATCTTGACTTATCAACGCCAATATTCTGGTGCGAGTGATATTACTATTTGGGAAACCTGGTCACAGGGCACATAGGACCTCTCTGCATTACTCTGTACAATTATGTGTGAATCTAATAATAAAAAAAAGAGTCAGAGGGTGGTAAGGAGAACCGTGGGACACTATCCTCTTACAGGAAGTGACCTGTGCAAGAGGACCTCCTAGCAACTGTTGTTGCCTCCACAAGACATACAAAACATTGATCTCATCAACATTTTCATATGGATGATTATTGGGCCCCAGCCTAACTGAATGACTTTGGGCTAAGTTTTAGAATATGGAATATGGAATATGATGGCACACCCTTTGGTCCTAGGGCATGATGGCAGGCGCCTTTGATCCCAGCATGCCTTTGTTCCCAGGAGGCTGGGGTAATGGCTGATAAGCCTTGATCCTGTTTGTTAATGCTAATAAGATTTGTTCCTGCTTGCTGAGTTCCATGCTGAGAGAAATAGGCTGAACAATGCAACCTTGGGTTATAAAAGGGTTTGGAAGCTGGAATAAAATTTGAGATTTGCCCAACATATCTCCCAGACAAGTGTGTCTGTCAGACTGTTGCCTCATCTCTCCCTGATCCAGCCCTGTCTCCTGCTGGCTGGTGAGACTTGGGCTACCCACAGGGGGCCAGGGGTCTGTGACCCTCCTCAACATCTGTCTCCTGAACCAGGGACTTGAAGACTGGTAAGAGACCCCTCTATGTTTTCTGTTCCCTCTTCTTCTCCCCCACCCGACTAGTTTGTCTTGTCTGTCTTGGACACTTTTGTGGCTGCCCAGGAGCAAGGGATGCATTCCTGCATATGGCCAAGGCCTACAAACCTTGGAAGTCCCCCACTCCGCATTCCTGCCTTTTCCTTTTGCTTTGGGCTTCATGGCTGTGGGGCAACTGACTCTCCAGGACTGACTGGGATCTCACTTGCTGGCTTTTGCCTGGAGCTATTCCAGCTACAGACAGCACCTCTGGAGATGGCCTGCCCTGAGCCTCTCCTTTCCGCTCTGTTCTTCTTTTAAATCTGCTTTTCCCAGTTCTATCCTTGTTCATTTGTCCGTCTGAGACCCCAGAGGAGTCCCCTGCTGATCGGGTGCAAATCGGAATCAAGGTGAGTGAGATCCATTTGGCCAATGGATAACGCAACAGGGCACTATGTTATGTGTCAAAAGGTAGGGCTTGGAGGTCTCAGAAAGAGACCACAACCCTAAGGCGGTCCGAATTTTTATGTAAAGATGTTAATGAGGCCTACATTCTTAGTATCCTAAGAGGTCATATACTTAGGTTTACTTAAGTTTACTTAAGTTTAATTCAATAGACTTAATTTAAAATTAATTTATAGGGCTTTTTCTCTGTATAACATTTATTTATACAGATTTAAAAGTGAGTTAAGCCTCATGGGACATTCAATATCTCTGATACTTATGGATTTGGAACAAGGAATCTTCATTTTGGGTTATTCAAGGTCTTCTCCAATTATAAAACTGTTCTGCTATTTCTCTAACTATTTATGCTACAGAATGTATGTTTTTTCAGCCATTCTGAAACAAAGGATTTTCTGCCTTGTCAGGAATCCAGGTCCAGGCAAGGTAGAGGGCTTTTCCCCAGGGAGTACTTATAGCCTTTTGTTTAAAAGAGACCAGCAGCTCAAGAAATTGATTTTTGCCCTTTTATGATTTTGGGTTTTTTCCTCTCTTCTAGTTATGGTCTTTACCTTTTTGCCTACAGACTAAGGAATCCGGTACAGCCATGAGACCCTTACTCAAGATGAGATGACTGAATTAGCTAGATTCTATTGTTAGTAGCCTCTTTGGAAATCACTCATATAGTACATTTCTCTTCAGGGGGCCCAAAATTTTTGGTTCCCGGTATATTTCACCCTGAGTACCAGTTCCAGTTAAGGGCTCCCCATCACTGAGTGGATTACTTGGCCGAATTAAAAGCTGTTGATTGCCTCCCCCAGGCTTTGGTTCCTCCATTGCACAAGTGCTCATTTCTTGGTTTGCTGTTCTCTCCCAGTAGGAAGTGTGTTCAGCCTGCTCCTGGTAGCTGACTTCTATTCATGACAATGGTCTCTGTTTACTCCAGCTGTTGTTGGCCAGCTTCCCCTGACAGTTTATGCAGTGCCTTCCAGCACTGCACTACCATTTGGGGGTTGGTTACCATTCTGGACCTCTCAGGGTCTCTTGGTGCTAATAGATGGCTTTCTGTGGTTTCTTCAGCAACAGGATCCTACTTCAGGCCTGGGCATTCAAGAGCTTTGACAGAATCCTGTCTTGTTTTGGGGACCTCGTGGTTCACTTTGGTCAACAGCTCAGTGAGGAAAGGAGCTGGTGATTGGGACCAGGAGTTTCCAGACTGATCAATTTTTCACAGGCTCAGACTACTTATTAAATATATACTTGTTTACTGTTACTTTCTGCCAAGATGCACAAAGTGATACATGCATCCAGCCTTCATTTTCGGTGGCAAGAGTCTGTGAGTACCCGTTCCTTCATTCTCTCTCTCTCTGAAAATAAATAGACAAATCAATTACTCAAAACTAAAAGTAGATGGTGTTTTAAATACTATACAAAAGTACATATATATATATCACTTATATAGCATTTTAAAGAGATTAACTGACCTATCTCTTGCTCTTTCATTTGCCTTGCTCCTAGTATATGAGCACATTCTCTGCTAAAACCACAACTGACAGGAATACCCTCAGCCAAGAGATTCAAAAGGACATGGTGATGGATTTGCAGGACTATGAAAGAGAGGTCAGAAAATACCTTGTCTATTCCAAGTTTTTACCATTAGAAATTCACACACAAGCAAAGCAATACAGTGATTGATACTGACAGACTTGAAACCAACAAAAACTTGCCTACAAAATATTGTAAAAGGTCATTGAGACATTGAGGTAGCATTTTTGTGTGTGAAAATACCCTATCTAGTTCAAAGAATTAAAATACAGAACTAAGTTCAGTTTTCCAAAGGTTACTATCACATAGAGCTATAAATAATATGTGCAAATGATGAAATTACATGAAGTACAAGTTTGCTAATTAGTTAAGAATGGTCAGGATAACATCAAGCACTGTTATAGCTTAGATGAAGAAATCTTTAGTAGGTTTGATGTATGTGAAGGTTACAGCCATGTGACTAGTATAAAATGACAGAATGAGTCAGCGATGGTACACACCTGGAATCTCAGCACTCAGGAAACAGAGACAGGAGGACTGCCACAAACTTGATACTAGACTGAATTACATGCCAAAACTTACATTAAAAAAAAATCCCTCAGTAGGGCAAAATAAGAAAGTCTACTGTTTAGCAAGAGATGAGTTATCTCTATCACATCTGCCAGGGCCCAGGAGACATTACAGAGGAAATGGTAGATTAAATATAAGTGCTGCTCTCACTGCTGGCCTGAGAGATGGTGTTAGACACTGAGGAGACTCAAAACTCACCAAAGCAGGCAGTCAGAGGCCACTGAGAGATCAACCTTAAGATATTTATAACACGCTCCCAAGGCTCAGGGAACATTGCAAAATAGAGGGCAGAAAGAACATGAGAGCCACAGGGTGGAAAAATGTAGTCTGAGGCATTGATCCCCCCCTCCCAGAGAGTGACTGCTATATTCATGACCCCATGGAGAATACCAATAACCCCGCTGGGGAGATCATTCAGTGAAATTGGGAGAGGGGAGAGGAAACAATAAGAGTATAGCACAAGAGATATATGTCTAATATGCATTGTATTTCTACAATAAAATTTGCCATTTGAAAAAATCCAAGGGGAGTAGACTATGGTTAAAATATATACATGCATGAAAATTGTCCAAAAAATACTTTTAATGAATTCCAAGAATTGGTGATATAACTCAATAGCAAAATGCTTGTTTATGCATATATAAGACTCTGGACTTGATCCCCAATTCTGACAAAAAGTATAGAAATGAAAAAGGATACAAAACTAATGGTGTTTCTTAGAAGATTCTATGAACCCTATATTAAAAACACAGACAAGTGAAGTGAAGAAATCTATGAATGAGCATAGCACACATGCCTGAAATCTGATTCCCTTACAACTAGGACTCTGTAATATTTCGAATTTATTACTTAGTCTCTTGAACCTTTCATTGCCTCTCATTCATCACTTAAAAATAGATTTAATAATGTTGATGCTATTTAATTCAGAAATGTTTTGAGAGTTAAGTGATAGAGTACATTTAAAGTACTTAAAATGTCAAAAAGACTCTCAAATGTGTCCTAATTATTTTACTAAAATAATTTTGCATATTTGGCATTAGTATTTCTTTTCAGTATATGATAATTACAGAGGATGCATCTCTGTTGAGTTCACTGTGTCTATTGGTGGTCACTGAGTGGTCAAAACAAGTCTTATATTCTCAGTAAAATAAATTTATATCTTCTATTCTTCTCACATATCTAAGTATGACAGGCAGCGAAGCTGACTATGGTTGATGATGCAAAAAGAATTTGTTAAAAGGGTAGCAGGTAACTTGCAAGACTGAATCCAATTCCAGATCAAGCCACCAGGAATGATGGCTGTATCTCTGATATAAAGCTGGCTTCCCCATCATTCCCTACCCCAAATTCAGGGCCTACTGTTGTCCTTGCTTGTAGGAAACAGAATGTGCTACAAACAAAATTGTTACCAGCATCAAGACTACTTACTCTTGTATCAAGACTTTGTCCTCATATCTACTCACCTTTCCTAAATATATTTTTATTTCTTAAATATCTTTATTATCAATAATTAGATACATTATATGAGCAAATCTTTTGATGGTACTCCCATTTCCCTCTTCTCTGTCCCCAAACCACTGGGGACCCTCCTTGGTGGGCATACTGGATCTGTCCATGGGGTAGGGGCTTATGGATTGCACAAGATGTAGCCAATTTTCCCGCTTTGTGTGTTGTTGCTTAAGAGGGCAATGTCTCTGGATATTCTCTCCCAGAATGCTCTTACAATCTTCCCATCCCCTCTTCTGCTCAGCTCCCTGAGTCATGGTGGGTTAGTTTTAAGTCTGCTTTATTGTTGAGATCTTTAGTGTCTCCGGTCTTCTGCTTTGGTTTGTGTTGGGTATTGTTCAAAAAAAAAATACTACTCAACATTTTAGGTTATATCCCTTGTCCCAGTCCAATAAATTAATCTTTACATCTCCAGGTTGATCACATCAAGTGGAAGGGAGAGAAATGTGTTTGTTTGCTCTGGCTACCATCACAAAATACCAGAGACTGCAATGACTTACATCCCAGAGGCTTTTCTCACAGCTCTGAGGCTGGAAGTCGAGGTTCAAGGCTCTTGCTGAGTTTATTTCTTGATGAGGTCTCCCTTCCTGGCTTGTAGATATCAGCCTTATAAGACCACCAGATCTATAGATCCAGACCCTTACTTTAAGACTCCATTTGGCTCTAATTACCTCCTCCAGACCCTAGTTCCAAACAAACACATTGGGGATTAGATCTTCAATGTGTGGATATTAGGAAACCATGATTCAGTCCAGTAAAGCCCGGAACTCATGACTGGAAACCTGAGGTAACTGGAAACAGTGACTTGAGAAGGCAATTCCCCAAATACAGTATAGTCATGCACTGCATAATAAAATTTTTGTTCAACAATGGTGCTCTAAGATAACCTTGCCAGTGACAACATAGTTGATGTTTGTCTAGGCACACCACTGGGGAGATGCCAAAGCAGTTAAAGGCACTTGATTTCAAAGCTGCTAGTCTGTTCAATTCCCTAGTGACTGTAAACCTTTTCTCAAAAAAAAAATTAATCGTGCATATGTGTGTGTGTGTGCACATGCATGTCATAATGCACATGGGGAGGTTAGAAGTCAAGTTTGGATGATGGTCCTCATCATTCACCTTGTTTGAGGCTGGGTTTCTTATTGTTCACTTCTATACTTGAACTAGCCCACAGGCTTCCAGTGGATTCTCCTGTCATCACCTCCCACCTTGATACAGGGATTCTGGAACTACAGACATTCTTACTACTATGTGTGGCTTTATGTGGGCTCTGGGGATCCAAGTTCATGTCCTCATGCTTGCTTGGGAAGTGTTTTATCCACTGAGCCACCTCTTCATCCATATATTCTGTATAAATCTTTATTCAAGTGATAAATATTTTCTTATTTATATTGTGTGCATAGTTGGGCTGGGGATGTAGCTCAGGTAGTAGAGTGTTTGCTTAGCTGTCACAGAGCCTGGATTTGATTCCTAGCACTACATAAACTGGGAATAGTGGTGCATACATATACACTCAACACAAGAGGCTGGAGGATCAGAAACTCAGCATGATTCTCATGTAAATAGCAAGTTTAAGGCCAACCTTGGACACCTGAGACCCTGTTTAGAAAGAGAGAGAAAGAGGGAGAGGCTGTTAATACATTTTGGGCTGGAGAGATAGCTCAGCTGTTGAAAGTGCTTGCTTGCAAAGCCTGATGGCCTAGGTTCTATTCCGCAGTACCTACATAAAGCCAGATGCACAAAGTGGTGTATGCATCTGGAATTCGTTTTCAGTGGCAAGAACCCCAGGCATTCCCATTCTCATTCCCCCCTGCTTGAAAATAAATAAAAATAATCTTTTTAAGATGCAATTTTATTTGGTTCTTACCTAACTAAAACAGGGCTCAAACCTCACACTTTCAGTTGTTTCCACTTTCCAACATTCTAAAGTAATTTAATGCTGGGATATAATAAATTAATTAGTGGACTGAAAAATTCAAGCCCACTCCTGTAAAGTAGAGAAAAAAGATATATATGTATTTGAAAATTGCAAAATTTCAGATGGAAATAAGTAGAAGAAAGGGAATTTACAAAACATGCTTATGGATGCTGAAACTACAGAAATAGCCAAGCTACTGACCCAGTATCTAGGTGTCTTTTTTCAGGGAATGCACCACAGTGTACCACTCTCCCCTGGGAAGAGAGAATAACCTCTCATCAGACCATCCAGTTCTGTAGAGCCAAGAGCCTCCTTTAAAACAGAGATGTGTGAAGTTAACACGCCCTCCACTTCTTGCTTCCAGCACTGTGGGCAGCTGACGAATGTGAACTTGTCACCCATCTTAGAAGCATCTCAGATTGTCTGGCTTGCTGAATTTACAAGCAACATGAAATGAAAGCATGTTGATTATATTTTTTCTGCCCACATTCCCAGAGGCAAGACACAACTATCCTAACGTAGTTAACATCACTTTTAACCTTCTATTTCAGAGCACAGCAGGAAATAAAATAATACCAGAGAGCTTCTGTTTTGAACACAAAAGAAATCCTGAAATGTTTCAATCTTTTCATCATCAATTATATTGGGAACCCTTATTAACTTTTTCCTGTCTTTCTAATCTACCCATTCTGGCTTCCATTCTTCTTGTACTTCCTAAAGGTCCTCAGGAGAGTCACCCTCTTGTGTCTTCACACGCCTTTCCTCTACTGTGCACAGAGAAACAGATGAAAATGAAAGGTGAATAACTACTAAAAGTGAGGGACACTGAAAGATACCTTTCAAAGTGGATTATATTTTCTACCTTCATAGAAGTTATTTTACATTGTTTTGGGGTCTGAAGTTTTCTAACTGTCTATTATCCAAGTTAATTCAGGACTGAGGTGGTTTGATTCAGGTGTTCCTCATCAATGGTGTGTTCTGAATGCTTAATCCCCAGATGATGGCTGAGATGGAATTGGAACCTTTTAGAGGTGTATTGTTGGGGGTGGGCTTATGGGTGTTAAAGCCAGCTTCCTCTTGCCAGTGTTTGGCACACTCTGGTGTTGTGCTTGTCCATCTGTGTTAGCCAGGACGTAATTTCCATCTTCTGCTCATGCCATCATTTCCCTGCCATAATGAAGTTTCCCCTCAAGACTATAAACCAAAATAAACCCATTACTTCCACAAGCTGCTTTCAGCCATGTTCTTTGTGCCAACAATGAGAAAGCTGACTGCAACAGTTTGGGTACTGAGAGTTGCGTTGCTGCAGCTAGAACCCTGACTGTATAGCTTTGGCCTTCTGGAACTGATATGCAGGAGAAATGTGGATGGATTTGAAACCTCAGCCTAAGAGACACCTTGCAGTGCTGTAAGTACAGGAGGATGAGAAGGAACTTTGTCAGGACTGGACTAGAAGTAGTTTTTATGAGAGGGTTGCTGAAATCTTCCTGCCTGTGTCCTGAGAACTTGTGTAGGGTTGTGTTGTGTAAAAATGGATTGGTGTGAGCAGATGGGAATGGCAAAGAAGGAAATGAAGTCTTTGGACTAAAGCTGCTGCTCATTCAACTGTAATTGTAAGAGATGATAACCATTGAGATTGGGGCAGCAGGTACAATACAGACTCTTGAAATAAGGGGCCTGGATGTTGAAGTTTTCTTGCTTTTCATAGTTGGTTTGATTTTCCCCTGGATTAACAAGTTGGTAACACACCTGGTACTATGGAATATAACAGATGCAGGAAGAAAGCATCATTGGATTTGCAACATGGTTTTGTTTTTTTGCATGTAGCCATGGGCAGTATGAATCAGCAGGCTTGTTGGCTTGCCTGTGTGGAGGCCCAATAGAGCATGAGGATGAACCGTGGGTTGCAGTGAAGACCCAGTGAAATGCTAGGACTATGGGATGGCTTCCAAGAAGAGCTGCCAGCATCAGATGAAGTTTTCTGGAACTGTGAGTAGCCAAGCTGGAGGGGTGGATTTAGAACTCTAAGAGTCCATCACTGATTATTATCTGACTTGGAGTTAGAGTTTGATGTTTGCCCTGATTGTTTCAAATCTTGTATTGGTTCAATCTGTGCTTGTTATGCTTAATGCCATCTTTTTCAGTATGAATATTTATTCTGTGTCATTATGGTTTTTTGTATTAAATTTTAAATTTATATCACTTTGTGTCTTTTTTCAAAAAGTTTCAGTATTTTGCCAGTATTTAAGAAATTAGATCATATAGATTGTTATGTGATATGAAAAAATGTCTATTCAGCTCAGATTGGGCACTGATGACAAACCAAATAAAGAATTCCATCCATGGGTAGCTTAGTGAACCAATGAGTTTATGGAAGTTTGTTATAAGACTGTGGATGAGAGGTTTCTTACAGGAGCTTGGAGGACTCAATGCAGCTGCATCACCAGAAATCCCACCCTAGCACCCAGGAACTACCTATGTGAGTTTTAGGCAGCTCCACCTTGGGAGAGTTTGCTCCCTCCTCTAGTTTTAACACCTTTTATCACCTTGTGAGTCTTGTTAACTTCTGGTGTTTCCTGAGACATGTGGGTTTTGTTCAGTGCCTGAGACTTACAACATTCATTAACTTCCCAAATCTTAATAAGACTGCTCCCAGGAGAGAATGCTTCAATTTGGAGGAAATAATTATACAACATAAATGGTATGAAAGTATTCTAGTGCTTACTGCCCAAATTAAACACATACAGAGCTATGTATATATATGCACATTCATGTGAAGCCACACATGTGGAGGTTGGAGGGTAACCTCGGGCTATTGCTCCTTATCTGCCACTTTAGAGACAAGATCTGTTTGATGGTTGACACTACAAATACCAAACTACCTGTCCCACAAGCTTAGGGGCTCTCCTAACTCTGCTACCCATTGCCATAAGCAAAATGGAATTACAGATATGTGGGCCACTGCATTCAGCTTTACGTGGCTTCTGGGGATCTAAACTCCAGTCATAAGGCTCGCACAGTAAGCACTTTTAGCCACTGAGCCATCTCCTGAGTCCAAGGCTACTCTTTTAGACATGGTTGAGTACTCTTTGAGATGAAAGGAAACTATAGCTCTCCATTCTCTGCCTGGAGTACATAATGGATCAACATTCTACAATCACTGTTGTTTAATATTTTTTTTCCAAAATTAAAAACCAGGAAGCATAATAACTGTGGTAAAATACAAAGGCATGTTTGGAAGTTTCTGACATGCTTTATCTATTCTTTTAGCAGATATTTATGAAGTACCATCTGAGTTCTTTCTTTACCAATCATTAGGTATGTAACTATTTAAGACTGACTTCCCAAGAAAGAAGAGACTAGAACAGTTAGTGTTCTGTTCTGTGGTAGGGATGGATACTATTTAACTAAGGTAGCAAGAGTGAGATGTATTATCTCATTGGGGGCTTGGTAAAGTCTACATAGAAATGATCATTAATGTTACTTTGTCGCTTGGTGAGGAATGCCTTTACCCTCCCATTAATTCATAGAGCAAGCTCTAGTTTCCCCCTGGGTATATAGAGATTGAGTAGAACTTTTTCTTCCCTTCAAGAAATTACACTGTAACAAGAGTTTAGAGAGACAGCTCAGTCTGGAGGGCCAGAGTTCAGTTCCCAATACTCATATGAAATATCAGCTTTAGGGACGGATACCTGTAATCCCAGCACTAGGAAGGTGAGTCAAGAGGATCCCTGGGGCTTGTTAGCCTCACCTACTTGGTGAGTTAGAGACCAATGACAGACTGTCTCAAAAAGAAGTGAATGACACCCAAGGTTGCTCTCTGGCCTCCATATACACACATGTGCACTCACACATATATGAACACACATACACACGCATGTGCAGAGGTAAATAAAAATAAATTGCACTGCAGTAGGATAACAGACATAAAATAAGAATGTTAAAGTGTGACTAGCACTAAAATGGGAAATGATAAAGAAGTGAAAGTAACCTCCTCATCTGCCTGCTGGGACCAGCCATAGAGCTGAAGGAAAATATTCACTGAGCAGAGAAGCCACCGAAGGGCTGAGGTTTAACAAGGCATACTAGCCTTCTTTGAAAAGATGAATTTGAAAAGAGAGCATAGGATGATAGGACAGATTAGAAGTCAAAATTGTTGAAACTTTGTCTATGATAGAGGAGGATAGGAGATTAGACCAGGCACATTCACAGACATCAGATGACCACTGGCATTTCACATTCTACAAAGAAGTTAAGATTTATGCTAAAGTAATGGGGAGCCATTTAGGAAAATAATTGAGCAAGAGTCCCATTGATAAAATGTAAATGTTAAATACATGGATCACATGGAAGTGTGGAGGATGAAACCAGAGGATAAGTGAACCGGAAAATAAAGATTAATAAAATTCTTGATCGTTTATTCTGCTTCATATCACTGTACAGAGGACTGAATGAATCTATAGAAGTGGATGGAAGGGAATGGGAATGAGATGGTCACAGCACCACTAGGTTTCTGTTGTGTTTTGCCAAAAGAGAATCCTTACCCTATTTATACCATCTCCAGCAGGTCTAGGATATACTTGACTGACACTAAACTACTTCTTTGGATGTCTGACATTCTTTAAATCCAGCGCAAAGACAGGTGATGGATTTTTCTTCACTTAACTAAGTAATGATATAGTCTACAGGGGTCACCAAAGCCTGGGTGGCCTCGGTGAAAAATCAATAAGAAGAGATAACAAAAAGTTTACTTGTATACTATACCCACTTCCTGGGGAATCTTGTTACAGGTATTGTGCCCACATTTTTTAGCAGTTGTTTAAAATCTAAGTCTGCTGAGAGGTAATGTCATTTTCCTCAAACCAGATGGATACTATTCCTGAGAGGCATTTTTAAGTGTTTTTTTTTTTCTTCAATGGCTCAGAGGAATCAAGGAGACTGGAGAGAGACAAGCAATTAGGGTTTATGCTTTCACTCAGGTGTGTCGTACACCAGAGAGGAATTGCAGGCAGAGCACAGAGGAGAGCCAGATGGACTTTCACTTGATTTTCTTTCACTGGAATGCTTTTTAAATGCAGTGACTGCATTTTTATTTTCTTAGATTCACCATTGACCAGGGAGATCCATGATGATCTCAATGCAGGTCATTGCCCAGCACTTGGTTACCTGACTCAGCTAAATGGTAAGACCCTATTTGTGAAACACAACAGGATACCCAGAGACCATGTTGGAACTGAGAGGAAAGCCAGGCCTCTTCTGGCAAACCCTCCTGGCACTGGAAAGTACTATGGGAGCTCCTGGAGGACAATGGTCACCAATATCATAAGACCCTGCAAGCTGTGTGATCACCAACCAGACAAGAAGTACCCACTTGGGCAAAGGTGGCACACAATCTTTGTGGGAAACCAACCTTCCTCGGATTGGGCAAGAGTCCAACTCAGTGGGTGACTGGGAACCAAGTAAGAATCCATGGCCAGGAAACTCATAAACCCCAGACAGAAGGCCCCATTGCACTCTGGATAACCAGAGTGGGCATACACATTAAAGTGTCTCTCAAATTTTTATGCATACCCACCATAGTCAAGGTTGCTCTCACTCTGTTGGAAAATCTGTTTTATTTTACAGAGAGCAGAGAGTACTGGGGAGATCCAAGTTCCATGAATATGACAAGAAAAGATGGCTGATTGCCCACCACAGGATGTGTGCCACCTTCACCAAAATGACGGGGGTCCCGGAGACACTGCACAGGAAGCGGACACATGAGTAATGCCTGATTGACATCTAGCTAGCTCCAGGGAAACAGCAGCAAACCCCTAGGGTGAATCAAAACACATCAAAGCAGAAATACAAAGACTCCAGAGAACTCAACAGTAAAACACACTGCTAACAGGTCTGCCGAGGCTCAGGGTTTGTTGCAGAAACAGTGTAAGAGCCACAGGGTGGGTAGACATATCCTGAGGCACAGCACCGTCTCACCCCCCAAGACTGACTGAAGCCTTAATTAACCCACTGTTAACACCAATAACTCTACTGAGGAGGGCCCTCAGAACAATGGGGATCAAGAGAGAGGAGATATTAGACTATAACCTATATAAAATAGTTGATTTAAAAAATTAAATTCCATCAAAATAGAAGAGAGACTGGTTGGAAAGAAAGGATTCTGTGGAGGGGGCATTTGGGAGGAGAAAGGAGAGTGGTGGGAGGGGATTATGATCATGGTATTTGTATATATTTAGGAAAATTGTCAAAGATTCATCTGTTTGGGCTCCTATAGGTTTGAAGCCTGAAGAAAAAGCTACAGTTTGTGAATAGCCACTTGGCTGTCTAAACTTAAATAGAATTAAATAAGGAAATATACCAACACCTCTTTCTCTCTCTCTCTCCCTCTTTCTCTCCCTCCCTTAAATGGTCAAAGTAAAAAAAAGTGATTGAAATCTATGGTATATTGGTATATTGGTACTGTTTATGAGGACAAAAATACCTCATAAAAACAACTTAAGCAAAGGGGGGGTGTTATTTTGGCTCACAGGTTCAGGGAGTTCAATCCCTCATAGTAGAGAATGCATTACAGACAGAGTAACTCACATTGCCGTGGGGCAGGAAGCAAGGAAAGGGGAACTCCACATCCTGCTGAGTTTCTTTTTTCCTTTTATTTCATCTATGTCCCCAGCCTATGGGATGGTGGCACTCCCATTCTGCTTGGGCCTCCTCCATTTATTAGTCTTTTTTTTTCAGGGGGGAGGGAATGTCCTAATAGAAACACCTAGAGGTATGCCTCACCAAACTCTTAGGTAAATCAAATCCCATCAAGTAGACAATAAATATGTATTATCACATATCAGTTCTTTACTAATTGAAAACATGCATAATGGATTGGTAAATCTTTAAGAAAATTACCCTTAAAAGTGACAAAACAGAGCTTATTTACTTAGGAACCTCTGTACATGTCCATAACAATTCAACTTTTAATATGCTGAGACTATCCAAATTATAGACTTATAGGAATAATACACCCAACGTCTGCTCTTCACTCAATCATGACAGTTAATAATGTATGCACCAATAAAAATTCATTTGTTTATTTGAGTATCTGATACAGAATTAGACAAGTATTTGTATATTATTTGTATATTGTATATTATTTGTATATTATATATATACATGTATATGTATGTATATATATATGTATGTATGTATATATATTTTTTTTCCTGACTGTCCTTTGCCTATCCATATCCTTTAAGTGAATTTCACTGACTGGGCATTCCCACCCAAAAATATTAGTTCAATGAAAGACGTGCTTCTTGTGTACCTACTGTGTACAGGATCTCTTTAGCTTGCTTCCCAAGACCTGCTCTTCCTTATTCTACAAATGGCACCCGGTTCCTGGAGACTGAATGATGCAGATGTGGAGCAGTAGAAACCCCAAGAGCTTTAGAAGAGGAAGAAGTCAAGCAGTGGTACACACTCTTGTCCCTTGCTAGCATGTTTCATTCCCCTTTCCCCTCTACCTGCCTCTCTTCTTCTAACCCCTCTCGCTCTCTCATGGTCTCCCTCTGGGTTTTGGTAATCATCCTCTCCTTAGGGGGAAGCTTCAACCTCCAAGGACATCCCATAAGACTTTGCATGACCAGATCTCCTCACTTTTTCCTTATCTCAATGAAGACCCCCTCCATGAAGCTTTTCCAAGGTATTCACTTTGAATAAACATCCATCTTCATCCCAGGCCCCCTGATGGTGTCCCTACTACAGCACAGTAGCTAAGAGCTCAAGAAATATAATCATCACTCATTTATTTATTTAACTCGTTTTCATTAATTCATTTATTATTTAACTCATTCTTAAGTGTTTTGTGGCTAAATAGATGAAGGAAGAAGCTTAATGGACTCATAGAGGAGAGAGAAGAAAAGTAAGTAGTATTTTCCGAATCCTCCATAGCAAAAGATGTACACAATTTAAAAAGTGCAGTGTTTCTAAAATAGATAGATAGATAGATAGATAGATAGATAGATAGATAGATAAATAGATAGATAGATAGATAATGAAGAAGGTGTATTACTCTTCTATTGCACCTTCAACAATTTACTGTTATCATAGGAGTCCCTCTGGGCTGAAAATGAAGAGCCTTCAGGGTTGCATCCCTTCTAGAAGCTCCAGAGGTGATGATTCCTTTTTCTGGATTCTAGAAGCTACTTCCTTTCCCTGACTCATGACCCTGTCCACTCCCTTCAAAACAACAGGTATAGATTCACGTCACTCTGATTCTGAATATTCCACCTTTGCTGCTTTTGAGGATCTTTACATTTTACATGGAGCCTACCCAGAGAATCCAGGATTCTTTCCCTGATTTCAGGCTAGATGATTAGTAGTCTTGATGTTATCTACTCTGTATAGTAACATTTCTTACAGGCTCAAGGGATTAGTATATGGACACTTTGGGGAGGAAAGATGTTTTTATTCTGTCTGCCAAAAGTCAAATTAGTGAATTAAAATATTTCTCAGATTGCAATAAGATTTAGCAGATGTTAGTACTATATTTAAACAATCAAAAAATTGAAAATGAATTTGAGGAGGAAGTGTGGTCAACAATAAATATAGAAAACTAAGAGGAGACCTAAAAGATACTGCAGTACCCTGAGGGGAAAAAAGTGGGGGGATGTCCTGGAGGATATGTATAACCCATAATACTATTCATGGAAGATAATTTTGTTCCTATTTTATAATATATGGCTCATAAACATGTAGTAATTTTCCTGAGGTAACACTGTTACAAAGAGACAGAGACTGGAAAACTTCCAGATCTTTCTGACTCCACAGTCTGGGCTCTTTACACTACAACAAACCATAAGATGAAAATTTCTCTAAGGTGGGATGACATATGGTCCAGCTCTGGAATTATTTTTAATCTTCTGTTTTAATAAATCTTCATCAAATTATGCCACTCTCCTGAGAAGGTGGGGATCATGGCAGAGCTCCAAGATAAGCAGCAACTCCATTTCAGAATTACTACAAATTGAATCCTACGTGACATATATATCCATAGATAGATAGATAGATAGATAGATAGATAGATAGATAGATAGATAGATAGATAGATAGATAGATATAGCTATGTCACCTAGGGTTAATCTATATATAAGACACACACACAAGCCTAGGAAATGTTTGTCAAAACTCTTATTATTTCATGATATAATTATAATTCACATTATATACAGAATAAAGTCTTAGTGCTTCTTGGAAAATACTTACATTCTATTCAATTCTATATATTTGATTTATGACGTTTTAAAATTATGATGTCAGGCTAGAAAGTCAGCTCAGTTAACAAAGTGCTTGCAAAGGTTCATGAGAACCTGAGTTTGATACCAAGCGTCCACATAAACAAAGCTGAGCATGGTGGCACATGCTTGTAATCCCAGTGTTGAGAAGGCAAAGACAGGTATATCTCTGTGGCTTACTGACTAGCTATTCTAGTTTAACTGGAAAGTTCCAGGACAATGGAAAACTCTGCCTAGAAAAAAAAAAGAAAGAATAAAAATTGGGCAGTGTTCCTGAAGATGACACCCAAGTTTGTCCTCTGGCCTCCTTATGCAGGGACACACACACACACACACACACACACACACACACACACACACACACACACGATGCATGCATACACACACATATACACACTTGCATATACATCTATTAAAATTTAAGTTATAATATGCTCATGGGAGAATGTACAAATCACCAATGAGTTATTTTCATGTTCTCTCCCCTAGAGAACCCTCAGTAAGGTCAAGAATAAAACAAGGTCAGCAAAGGAGATACTCTCCCTGCCTCTACCGAATCACTTCAAATGCAATTGTGAAGTATGCTTTCAGAAAGAAAATGGATCCCTTTAAGATCAAGAGGCCAATTTTAAAATGCTCAAAGCAACGAATAGGAAGCCAATTATAAATTAACTGTTCTACTGACTCTGGGCTTTCAAGGAACAGGGGGTGGAAGACAGGGTGGAGTGAGGTGGCAGGGAGATCATCTCTTTACAGAAAGCCAGAAAGCTTTCATTTATTCATGACGTACAGAGGAGAGAGGCAATTTATTGCTAGTTGTGTTAGTCAAAAATGCATATTGCAAACTGAGAGCAACTGCTAGACATAAACAATCAACAATTGGTTAAATTGTGAATATGCTGCATAAAAGTTTGTTGGTTATTTCAATTCAAACACATCAAGTGATGGCAAATTCTATTCTATGCATTTGGCGTGTTAATATTTGATTGTATTCTCTATGTAGGAGCCAATGTCAACTCCTCGGGGGGGTTAGGCAGGTGCACACGTACTAAACAACCACACTGTCATGAGAAGAAGCATATACACATACATCCCATTCTTGTCAATGGGTGCAAATGTCAATTAAGCTTTATTAGAGAAATCTCTGCAAGTACAAGTCCAGGACCCATTATCACAAGTGTCCATCCTTCCATAAGGAAGGAGGTTTTGGCTATAATACCTGAACTTCATGTCCAGTGGAGGTATATTTAGGAAAGACACTCTGCATTTGTAATGCTCTATCTGAGTGGTTTTCAAAGCGTGCTTCCCCCACTGCTCCTTCCCATCTCCATCACAGACCAGCAGCATCAGCAGCAACTGGAAACTCATAAGAAATGCAAAGCTTAGACTTACGCTAGCTCTACTGAATCAATTTCCCATTGTGAGTTCCTATTTGACCCACGGAATATTTGGAAGCATACATTTTCATTTTCAAGTGTTTTGAGATATCTCCTGTTATCTTGCTCATGTTTATTCTTTTAGTCTGACATCATTACAGAAGAGAAGTTCTTTATGATTTCGCCCCTTAGATGTGGTTTATCTTGCTAAATGTGTATATGCTAATGTTAATATGAAAGTGATGAGCATTCTGACAGTCGGGTTATATTAAATATTAATTATCATTGACAGCTAGACTCTGTTGGTTGATGTTGTTGTCCAGTTAACCTCTATCCTTCCTGATTTTTGGCTTCTATCATTTCTAAAAGAGATGTGTGGAAGCTCCTAACTATAATTACACATTTACTCTTTTTCCTACATTTCTGTCAGTTTGGTTTCATGAATTTTGAAACTCTTGTTGTATGTACATAAACATTCAAGATGATTCATTCTTACTGAATTCACCTTTTATCTTTATTTCCTACTTCTCTTTCTCGAGTGGTTTTATTTTCCTTTTCCTGAAACCACTTTGAATTTCATTAGCATATTCGTTCCAGTTTCTTTTGGCTAGTATTTGGCTCTTTTCTCCCTCTCCATTCTTGCATGGTCAACCTACAAACATCATTATATTTGAAGTTAGTTGCTAATGGAAAGTTGGACCAGGTTATTAAACCAATGCTACCTTCTTTTATTATAATTTCCAGATTGCTACCAAGCCCGTCCAGTGAGGTATTTTATGTGTGTGAATTATATATATCTATATATATATTTTAATTTGTAACATTCCAGTCTTGGGAGAAAAAAAAACCCTCTACTTTCAGTCATTCCTTCAGACAACAGAAGTCCCAACCATCATATTGATATGAAACTGAAGAAACCATAAACCCCAATCCCTGAAGAAGCTGTTGAGAGTTAATGGATTCAGCATCAATACATGATAACAATAAATGACTGTTGATATAAGCCATGAAGTTGTAGTGTACTTTCTTAGGTAACAGGTGACAAACATTTTGTGCTGTTTCTGTTAGACAGGAGGACTTGAGGGATTTAGTTCATTGTTCTACTTTTATTAAATAGATCAGTCCTCAGGAAATTAAGGATGAAAAATAATAAGATGGCTGGAGTGATGGTTCAGTGGTCAAGGCCTCTGCCTGCAAAGCCTGAGGACCCAGGTTTGATTCCCTAGTACCCGCATAAAGCACAAAGTGACACATGCATCTGGAGTTCTTTTCCAGCAGCAATGCCCTGGCACGCCCATTCTCTCTATCTGTCTCTCTTCTATCTCTGCCTGCAAATATTTTTAAAAGATATTTGAGAAAAAGAAAGAAAAATGCTATGAATTAAAACAGTTGTGATTGTTTCCAGTGATTGTCAAATTGACAGGACCTAGGAAACTAGTCCCTGGATGTGCCTAGAAGGGAATCTCCAGATCAGGTTCATGGAGATAAAGACTCCATAGGTTGGAGTTCTGGACTGTGCAGCAAGGAGAGAGCTTGCTGAGCAGCCGCCTTCATGGCTGTCTGCTTCCTGAACCCGAAGGTAATGTGATCAGCTGCCTCCAACTCTTCCCTGCCATAATGGACTATAACTTCAAACAATAACCAAAATAAGCCCTTCTCCTTTAAACTGGTTTTTGTCAGTTATTTTATCCTTTCAATGATAAAGGTAAATAATATGAATATCTCCAAATTTATTTTGCTCTTTTCTAGAAAAAAATCTGCATTTCCCAGCAAATAAGATATAAGCAGTATACAAAGAATCTAAATTTATTTATGGCATGAATTATATTACCATCTTGGAAATAGTCTCATATTAATTTATTTGGCAGGAGCACTATAACCTATAACTTGGTGTTGTATTGTTAACATATCTGGTTTATATAATCTAAACTGCAAGTTTTCCCTATTCTGATGAAGAAACTGATACCTTAAAACTTCTGATGAAGCTGGAGAAATAGCTCAGTGGTAAAAGGCACTTGCTAGCAAAGCCTGACAGCCTGGGTTCAAGTTTCCAGTACTTACATAAAGCCAGATGCAGAGTTTGTTTGCATTAGCAGAAGGTTCCTAGCACATCCATATTCATTTTCTCTCTCTCTCTCTCTCTCTCTCTCTCTCTCTCTCTCTCTCTCTCTCTCTCTCTCTCTCTCTCCCCCCCCCAGTGTCTGCCTCTTGGTCTTGGTCTCTGTCTTTCTTCCTCAAAAACAGAAACAAATAAATAAACATATTTTTCAAAACTCTGATGGACAAGTAGCATATTTTATTAGACAGATAGGGGATAGCCTCTTTTTAGAGATCTTTTATCACCCAGGTCTCTATTCTCTGTGAAAATTACCAGTATATTTGAGCAATAAAATAAATCCCAAGAGTCCAATCTCTTTTCAAATGTATCTTTGTTCTTCTTGTAAGTATGTGTTTCTGTTGTAAACATGTAGTTGTGTGTGTATATCTATGTGTGTATTCAGGGGGGCTGCATGTGTGTACATGTATTGGAAAACAGAGGTTAACATTGGATGTCTTTCACAGTAGCTAGCCACCTTATTTCTTTGAGACAAAGTCTCAGGTTAAAGCATAGAACTCACCAATTCAGCTAGACTGGCTACCCAGCAAACCTAGATCCCGCCTAGATCCCTGCCCAGCATTGGGCTTAGAGGTACATGTCACCACATCCAATATATGCACAGATTTGGAGTATCCAAATGCAGGCACTCATATGAGCAAGCACTTCATCCATTGAACCATCCCTTTCATCCCCAGACTAATCAGCAACAAATTCCTAAGATTGCCATAAAAGAAAAAAAAAGAGGAAAAAAATAATAACCAACACACGCACAGGAACACACACTCACTTGCGCACACACACACACACACACACACACACACACACACACACACACACAAACAAACACACATCAGTATTGCTATATCACAAACTTCTTCTCCACATAGATAAAACAAATGACAAAATGACCAAGGAGGCAAAACAAAACATTTTGAAAACCCCTGGAGATTTTGGAAATCAGGCTTTCTTGTTTGAAATGTTTGAAAGCACCTGTTCCAAGCATAAACCGTCCAGATGTAAGATGATGTTATAGTTCATTCTGGGACTAAGGAG